>CAUYRT010048840.1:0-35668 GCA_963574885.1 Lepilemur ruficaudatus
GATAGCAGAGTGAGACTCTGTCTTAAAAAAATAAAATAAAACTTGATTTTAGAGTTTAACATTGGTGAACAATGTTGAACCAAGTTTAAACATTGGTGTTTCTATTTTATTAAGGAATGGAAAAATACGTGTCTAATATGAAACAATAAAATCCAAAGGCGTAGAGTATAATTTACAGCTCTGTCTTGGTACAGATCTTGTTCTAAAATAGATTTGTTTTATTTTTATGATAATAGCACAGCCGGGCACATTTCCTCACTAGGGCTAGAACAAGTATTGTAAAGATGCCAGTTCTTCCCATGGTAGGCTGATTTGTAGATTCAGTGCATTCATCACTCCATCAGATGTTTTTTGGTGGAACTTAACAAGCTAGTTCTAAAATTTACATCCAAGTATGAAAGGTCAGGAGGTCTGAAATCTGTGCAGTGAGGAACGAAGTGAGGGGATTTGCCAGCCACACATGAAGAGTTAGTGTGAAGCCGTCAGCTGAGGTGGGGGGTTTGGGGCAGGGCAGGCAGCACAGACAGATGCGTTCGCGTATCTGAACTTGGTGCCCAGGAGAGGCAGCTTTGCGGCCAGCTTTGTGCTAGCACAGTTCCTTGTCCACATGTAAAACACACGACACTGGACACAGAATCAGTTCCAAGTATATTAGGCCTAAATGTGAAAGACAAAAACTGCAGAGCCTTTAGAAGATCTTTCAGGAAAATCTCAAGATAGGAAGGATTTCTTAAGTCGCTGAAGGTACCAAAAGCAGCAACCGTAAAGGGAAAGATTGATAAATTGCACTATATTAAAATTAAGAACTTGTTTTTTATCAAAAGTCACCGTAAAGAGATTGAAAAGTCACCTACCGTGTGTGGGAAGGCGGCTGTGACACAAATACCTGAAGAATAACTGGTGTCCAGAGTGTTCGGAGCCCCACTGTCCAACAGAACTTTTGCGGTAATGGGCACGTTCTCTGGTCGCTTCGTCCAGTACACTGAAAACTGGCTGCTGGTGACTGAGCACTTGGAATCTGGCTGGCGTGACCGAGAGACTAGATTTTTAATGTAATTTTAATTAATTAAAACTTAAATAACCCCAAAATCTCCCAACATGATAAGAAAATGCCCAGTAGAAAAATGGGCAGAGACTCAAATAGGTATTTCATAAGTGGAAATCCTAACAACCAACAAGCAAATGAGAAGATGCTTAACCTCTCTAGCAATCAGAGAGATGCAGATTAAAACCACAACCCACCATTCTGTTGCTGGGGAGGATTTGGACAGTGGGGTGTTGGCAGCTGGTATCATGTAGTGAAGTTCGTCTGTGCCCTAGAGAAGTTCCGGTTTGTTCGCACCTTATACTGACTCCATGCACAGGAGTGTTCATTCTATCCCTAAACTGCCAAGAGCTCAGACGTCATCAACAGCTCATACAGCGGAAAGCGAAGGCCTGCGTGTACCAGCAAGGAGAACCTCATGAACATAGTGGGGAGCAAAAGGAACCGTTACGAAGCAGATTACCCAACGTTCATTTCAAAAACACACCAAACTGACCTATTTAGGGACCTTTACGTAGTTAGTAAAGACAGAAAAGGAAATGGTTTTCACAGAAGGCAGTGCCGTTTCCTCTCGGACATGAGATTGGGGAGGGCCGCGGGGGCTCCTGAGGCACTTGAGTGTATACTTCTTAACCTGTGCAGTGGTTACATTGTTCCTGGATAATATTCTTAAACAGTATTAAACATGCTTTGTGTTGCCTGTATTGGTGTGCTATGTTTTATAATAAATCAGCAACAAAAAGATTGAGGAGGCTTTTCATGTGCTGATATTTACCATCCAAAATAAAACAAAAACAAACTCTGAGTAAAACTGGAATCAAAAGAAACTGTTAAAATATCTTACAGGCCATTTGCCAAAAATCACTAGCAACCATCAAATTAAACAGTCGCGTACTGTAGCCATTTCCGTCCCAAGCAGGGTTAACAGAAACACTTGCTGTGCCCACTCACCTTCCACATTGTTTTGGTGGTCACAGCTGATGCAGTAAGGTGGGGAACAAAGCAGAATAATTGGAGAACAAAAGGCAATCGTCTTTATATGTGGGTGGTATTATTTTATAACTTGAAAACCCAGGGGACTCAGCTTATTTAACTCTTAGAATGATTAAGAGTTTTTGGTTTGGCCAGGCATGGTGGCTCACGCCTGTAATCCTAGCACTCTGGGCGACCGAGGTGGGAGGATCGCTAAAGGTCAGGAATTCGAGACCAGCCTGAGCAAGAGTGAGACCTCATCTCTACTATAAATAGAAAGAAATTAATTGGCCAACTAAAACATATAGAAAAAATTAGCTGGGCATGGTGGCACATGCCTGTGGTCCTAGCTTCTTGGGAGGCTGAGGCAGAAGGATTGCTTGAGCCCAGGAGTTTGAGGTTGCTTTGAGCTAGGCTGATGCCACAGCAGTATAGCCCGGGCAACAGTGTGAGACTCTTTCTAAAAAAAAAAAAAAAAAGCGTTTTTGGTTTGGCCAGGCGTGGTAGCTCATGCCTTTAATCCTAGCACTCTGGGAGGCTGAGGCAGGAGGATCGCTCAAGGTTAGGAGTTCAAAACCAGCCTGAGCAAGAGCGAGACCCCGTCTCTACTAAAAATAGAAAAAAATTAGCTGGACAACTAAAAATATATAGAAAAAATTAGCTGGGCATGGTGGCACATGCCTATAATCCCAGTTACTCAGGAGGCTAAGGCAGGAGGATCGCTTGAGCCCAGGAGTTTGAGGTTGCTATGAGCTAGGCTGATGCCACAGCACTCTAGCCTGGGCAACAGAATGAGACTCTGTCTCAAAAAAAAAAAAAAGAGTTTTTGGTCTGATAGATAAAAAGATAGAAAACAAATATGGAAGAATCAATGGCTTTTCTCTAGCAATATTTCTGTTATAAAATAAAAGATCTCCTTCATAATGAAAATAAACTGTCAAATGCTTATTAATACATTTAGCAAGAACCTATAGTAGGATCATAAAATCTATCTGAAAGAAATAACCAAGACCCTAATATATGAAGAAACATACCAATTTCCTAAATGCAAATTCTTAATATATACTATGAAATAGGCAGATTTATCCAAATTAGTGTATTAATATAAAGTAGTTGTAGCTTGATTTTTAGTTACGCTGATTTTTTCCCTAAACCTAGGATTGGAAATAATACTCATTAGAAGGAGAAAAGTTCTAAGAGTGGCCAATAAATTTTTGAAAAAGAAAGCTAGTGATAAAGGGTTGGCATGTGAAGTGTCAAACCTGATTGCAGGTGCATTACAGTAGAAGCAGAAAGACACCGGCTTGCGAGCAGACAACCTACCTCAGGGAGAGGGGCCCAGAAATTATTTGAGCGGGTGTGAAGGAGGAAGGGTTTATTTAATTGCTGGTACTGTTTTCTGGAGGCAAGAACCCTCTTCTTCTCCACTGTAAGTGAAGATAAATACGCAAGGATTAAAGCTCTAGATATGTTTTTATTTTATTTTATTTTTTTGAGGCAGAGTCTCATTCTGCTGCCCGGGCTACAGTGAGTGTCGTGGCATCAGCCTAGCTCACAGCAACCTCAAAGTCCTGGGCTGAAGCAATCCTTCTGCCTCAGCCTCTAAAGAAGCTGGGACTACAGGAATGCGCCATCATGCCCAGCTAATTTTTTCTATATATTTCTATAGAAAAAAATATATATATAATATAAAAATATATATATTTTTAGTTGGCCAATTAATTTCTTTCTATTTTTAGTAGAGATGGGGTCTTGCTCTTGCTCAGACTGGTCTTGAACTTCTGACCTTGAGTGATCTGCCCTCCTCGGCCTCCCAGAGTGCTAGGATTACAGGCGTGAGCCACCACACCCGGCATAGATATGTTTTTAATTATAAAAATTACAAAATTCAGAAAAATGTTTAAATAACCTTCTGAGTGGGGATTGTCTTCATGGGTAAGACAGGAGACCTGGAAGCCACGAAGGGAAAGGGACAGATATGATTGAGAAACGTGAACATTGCAGAGTGACTGAGCTGCCACTAGCTACTACATAGTCCAGGATCTGCAGCAGTCCAAGGTGGACAGTCCAGGGTACATAGCAGTCCAGCGAGGGCAGTCCAGAGTACATAGCAGTCCAGGGTGCACAGTCCAGCATGGACAGTCTAGAGTACATAGCAGTCCATTGTGGACAGTCCAGTGTGGGCAGTCCAGCGTGGGCAGTCCAGGGTACATAGCAGTCCAGAGTACATAGCAGTCCAGGGTGCATAGTCCAGCATGGGCAGTCTAGAGTACATAGCAGTCCAACGTGGACAGTCCATCGTGGACAGTCCAGTGTGGGCAGTCCAGCATGGGCAGTCCAGGGTACATAGCAGTCCAAGGTGGGCAGTCCAGGGTACATAGCAGTCCAGAGTACATAGTCCAGGGTGCATAGTCGAGCATGGACAGTCTAGAGTACATAGCAGTCCAACGTGGGCAGTCCAGGGTGGGCAGTACAGAGTAGTGCCCCTAGTGGACCAGGAATGTGGCATCCTAGGGGGTCTTTTACCTGTGTAAAGTGAATGGAAATTCAAAGAAGAGAAATTGTGGGTGGGCAGTAAACATTAAATTATGTCCAACTTCACTAGTCGATATGGAATGTAAATTAAAGGGAACCATTTTTCTCTTGTCAGATTGGCAACATTGTAAAACTTTTTATCACATCTAGTCCTGACAAAGATCTGGGGAAATGGCACTTTCATGCATTGCTCGTAGGAGTGCGAATCGCTGTAATCTTTTTGGAAAGTTATCTCTTGGTTTCTGTTAAAATTAAAAATATATCTGCTTTTTCATCCAATAACGTCACACTGGGTTTCGTGTCTTTGTTGAACAAACGAATCTATCTCAAAGAGTAAGAGCGGCTGGGCACAGTAGCTCACATCTGCAGTCCCAGGAGGATCACTTGAGCCTAGGAGTTTGAGACTAGCCTCGGCAACATAGAAAGACCCTGTCTCAAAAAAAGAATAAAAGCACCCACTTTTTGGAATATGAATGTAAGGATGCCATTTGCACATATATCACTTTGCAGTATGCCTGTTTACAATCCACCCATAATGCATAAGACTCTATGTATTCTCCATTACGAGCTTTAAAGTAGTTTTGTCAAGTCATAAAAAGCAGAAAACCAGTAGGAGTACTGCTCAGTATTGCCGTATATGTTTGTGTACATACACGTGTTCATTTATATGTGTACATACATGTGGATATATGTAGATGTATGTGTATATGCTCAAATTTTGGAGGGCTAAGCTTTGACTTCTGGAGAGGGGGTTCCCGTGACGCTGCATAACTCCCACCCTGAGTGTATGTAGCACTTAAACAGCGTCAGCAGCGTCTGTTCTGCGCACAAACCTGCCCTTTGTGCCCGGCTCAGACGTTAACTTGACCTTGTCCGCAGAGCTGGAGCTGAGTGCTTGAGTTCAGGGTGCTGTCCCACGAGGGCTCCTGAACCACAGCGTGGCTGCAGGGTGGCGAGACCCCCACAGCCAAGCGCCCAGCTCTCCACACCTGCTGAGTCTCCCTCTGTCCTCCTGGGGCCTCTGGTGTGGGGCTCCGTGTGCTGGACGTGGCATGTGTTGCTGCATAACCAGGTGGGGCTGTGCTGCCTTTCCCGACCAGCCTCAGAATCACTAGGCTAGCATCACTCTGCCACCTAGCATCACTTCTGCCATGCCGTGCCTGTGGGGCAGTCACCGACCTGCCCGGGTTTGAGGCGAGATGGCCTCTGCCTCTTTTCAGGGAGTGGGAAGGTTTTGCTTTGTGCTGTTCACAAATGTCAGCAAATTAGGACTCAAGTGATGCCAGGGATTTTGTTTGGTGACCCTGCCCGTGTGTGCCCCGATGCTTCACTCTCACTCAGCGTCCTCCTGCGTGAGAGTGAGGGTTTGGGGTGGAGCATGGAGAGCAGGCGACGTGCTGGTCATTGCACTGTCATCGCAGGGTCTGGAGGTAGAGCAGGCAGGGGCAGCAGGGCAGGCGGGGGCAGTGGGGGGAAGCCCCACCTGAGCAAGCCTGTCTCGGGGCACCTTGTATCCTCTCGCCACTCTTTTCTCCACCTTTACACCTTTTCTGTTTGTGGCAGAGGGGTATGATGGCCCCCCAGTGACTGTTTGGTGGGCTGTTTATCAGGGTTTGCTGACACCCTGGACAGTGCTGGGAAGAAGTAATTCAGGCCATTTCAGATTTGGGAAACACCCACGATTAAAGGGCTTTCCGTGGAGAGCCTGGGAGGCCAGGGCTCACACTCCGAGGGTGGCACAGCGGCTGGGTGGTCAGGCTGGGCAGTGTGGGGAGGGAGGATGTCGGAGTGGGCCTTGCCCGTGACCCACAGCATCCACACGTCCACCACCAACTTCCGGGTTAAAGATTGCTCTGTGCAGGTTTGGCAGAGTATGTGTTGTGTGACGATCGGTGAGAAATGTATGCTGTTGTAAATGGACCTTTCATAATCGGACAAGCAAATTGCTTATGCAGGTATTCTCATAAAATTGTGTTTCAGGAATAGACCCATCTCTGCAAGCAGAGAATACAACCCACGGGCCCTCACAGACCACGGCTGCCGCACCCAAACAGCAGAAGTCTCGGCCCGCCAATGCCCGGGACGAGCGCTTCCGGTCAGGTAGGTTCACGGCCTAGGTGGTGAGGAGGGCAGGTGGGCCTGGCACGCTTAGGCTCTGGCCACGAAGGCTGTCAGTTATTTTTCTTTGCTGAAATACCTGCCCAAGAAATTATTTTCAGTTGAGCAATAATGTACATAACACTTTTCAAGAAAAACATTTAACCTTCACATAACCACAGTCTGTTTTAATGTATCATGTAGCTTAAGTGTTGTTTTCTTAAAAGATGCCCACTAAAATCTCTGGAGAAATCGTCCTCCCACTCTGACTAGAGTGATTTCTTTAAACATTCTTGTACATTTTTCCACGTAGAGCCTTGGGTTGGTATTAGTAATTTTTGTGCCTATGGAACAGCTTTACTACTACGTATAGGTGTTTTAATATTTCTTTTTCTAATTTTGGAGGTTTCTTTCATTCTGTTTGGCATTGCTTTTATGAATATTTAAATTTGTGTCTGACATTTTATTTGAATTATCAGAATGCTCACTGGAAAAAATTCATTTTTCTATTATAAGTTATATATTAAGTTTTGAGTACTTTAACAAAATTTCCACCACTTTATAATTGTATATTTCCTTTATATTTAAGATCTTTCAATAAGACTTTTTCAGAAAAACTTTCAACAGGGATAAAAAAAAAATGATCATTTTTAAGAATGTCCAAAAAGGACATTAAGATTTTAAATGTTTTCTCAATGTGGGAATATGAAAAAATGGTCTAAGAAATATTTGACCAGGCCGGGCACGGTGGCTCACGCCTGTAATCCTAGCACTCTGGGAGGCCGAGGCAGGAGGATTGCTCAAGGTCAGGAGTTCGAAACCAGCCTGAGCAAGAGTGAGACCCGGTCTCTACTAAAAATAGAAAGAAATTAATTGGCCAACTAAAAATAGATAGAAAAAATTATCCAGGCATGGTGGCGCATGCCTGTAGTCCCAGCTACTCGGGAGGCTGAGGCAGTAGGATTGCTTGAGCCCAGGAGCTTGAGGTTGCTGTGAGCTAGGCTGATGCCACGGCACTCTAGCCCGGGCAACAAAGTGAGACTCTGTCTCAAAAAAAAAAAAAAAAAAGAAATATTTGACCAGATAATTTCTTACCAATGTGATACACATTTATAAAAAACTTTTTCATATGGAAAAGTTCTTTTCTGTATATAAAAATAATACATGCTTAATATTAAATGTATGTAAAATATTATACGAAGTTTAAGCACAAACATAAAAATCACATGAAATCTCTGAGTGAGTCCTGAGACAGCTGTCCTCAGAATTCCACTGAGCACCAACTTCTTCAGCCTGGGTGCAGATGACATGCACATGTACACGCACTTAGCATGAACGGGGCCGTAGGAAAGGCCACCTGCCTTCCCCTCTCCCCACATTGTCCCCACAACCCTGTCCACACTCAAGTAACTGGTGCTGGTAAACTTGTTTCTGCCCTTGTCAGCCTTGTACTAGGTACGGTCTTTATTGTCTAATACAAGTCCGTATCATAAATAGGATGTGCCAGTGTTTTCTCCCAGGGTGTGGTCTGTCTCTGTATTTCCTTAAAATGTCTTTTGAAGAGCAGAAGTTTTTAATTTTGATTAAGTCTAAGTTATCAATTTTTAAAAATGGATTGTGCTTTTTTTATTACGTCTAAGACATTTTTGCCTAACCCAGTGTCACAAAGATCCTCTCTTGTGTTTTGTTGTAGGTTTTTTTTTTTGGAGATAGGGTCTCGCTCTATTGCCCAGGCTGGAGTGCAATGGCATCATCACAGCTCACTGTAGCCTCTAACTCCTGGATTTAAGCGATCCTCCTGCCTCAGCCTCTTGAGTAGCTGGAACTACAGTTACATGCCACTATGCTTGACTAATTTGTAAATTTTCTGTAGAGACGGGTCTCACATTGTCCAGGCCAGTCTTGAACTCCTGGCCTCAAGTGATCCTCCTGCCTTGGCCTCCCAAAGTGCTGTGGTTACAGGGATGAGCCACTGCACCTGGCCCATTGTAGAAGTTTTATAGTTTTAGGTTTTACCCTTAGGTCTGTGATCTGATATTTAGTTAATTTTAGTGTAAGTGCAGGGTGTGAATCAAAGTAGTTTTTTTTTTTTTGCATGTAAATATCCAGTGGTTCCTGCAGCATTCCTTAAGAAGACTGACTTCTCCAGTGAATTCCCTATGCACTTTTTTCCCAGAAGCAGTTACACGTGTATGTGCATGTATTTCTGGACTCTGTTCTATTAATCTATTTACCTACTTTTAAGGCAAAACTGTGCTTTTCTTGATGATTGTAGTGTAATCGTAAGTGTTGAAATCAGCAGTGTTGGTCCTCCAGTTTGTTCCTTATCCATGTTTCTTTGTATGTAATGTGTCTTATTTTCTCTGGCTCTTTTAAGATTTTTCTCTTTGTCACTGTGCAGTGGACTGAGTGTGCCCTTCCCGAAATTCATGTATTGAAACCCCTAAACCCCAGTGGGATGGTATTTGGAGCTGGGGCCTTTGGGAGGTGATTAGCTTGAGGTGAGTTTGTGTTCGTAAGGGTGGAGCCCTCAATCTGGGATTAGTGCCCTTGTAAGAAGAGACGTCAGAGAGCTTGGCTTCTCCCGCACCCCATCACCGTCTGAGGACACGGGGAGAAGGCAACGTATACAAGCCAGGAGGAGAAATCTCACCGGAAACCAGCCATGCTGGCTCCTTGATCTTGGACCTCCAGCCTCCAGAACTGTGAGAAAGTAAATCGCTGTTGTTGAAGGCAGCCAGTCTGTGGTCGGTGGTATTTTGTTACGGCAGCTGAGCAGACTAAGACACAGTGGTTCTGAGTGATTTGGTTATGATGTGCTGCTGTAGTTTTCCTTTGCTTATGCTTAGGGTTTGTTGAGTTTCTTGGATCTGTTGGCTTAAATCCCATCATGTTGATATTGTCTAAATGTTTAGTTCTGGGTTGTTTTGTGTACACTTACGTTTTTCTTTTTTTCTAAGACAGCACTGTGGGAGTCAAAGCTGTGTCTGTGTCTGTTGAGGCCTCCTGGGTTTGTCTCTGGTGCTCCCCTTTTGTTGTGTGCCTTCTTCCATGAGCGTTTTCAGTTGAGTCCTTACGTGTCAATGCTTTTGAAGCATTATATGTCTGAAAGTATTTTTATTAAACCCTCATGTTTACATAATTTGGCTGGATCTAAAGTTCTGCGTTCAATACTTTTTCCTCTCTGTGATGTTGCCGTCTTGTACCTGGTTGCTATTGCTGTCAGCCTGTTTCTTAATCCTTCAAGGTGATTTGCTCTTTTTCTCTAGAAGCTTTTGGAATTGCTTTTTCCATAAATGTTATTTTAATTAGATGTGAATTTTTCACATCATGTGATGCTCTCGGTTCCCAGATCTGTTGTTTCCTCAGGGCTACAAGTGGGGAAACCCAGATCCTGCCATTTCTTCTTTATTCAAAGGCGGGAATACTTCCGTAAAGACAAACTTACCTTCATTTACTACTTGGTACAAGAAAGTTGAGATAAATATTTAATTCTTTCCATTTATTTACTAGTTTTAAAAATAATGGGTTGGGTCACTGGCATAGCCTATGGCAACCAATTAATATTAATTTTGTTTCCTCTTTTCTTTTGCTTTCTTTTCTTTTATCTTTTTTAAGTATCATATCTGATGTTTCAATCCATTATAGCATTTATCCTTATTGATACTCAAATTTTCCCATCCTTGGCCATTGGGAAGCTTTTTGAATTGGCTCGTGTTGTTTATTTGACCATGTCCTTGTTGGCTGTTAGGATAAGATGCTAGTCTCATCCTGGGCATCTCCTTCCCTGCCTTGGAATCTGCCATTTCTCAGGGTTTTTAAGGTAAGGATGGTGTTTTACAACCACAGGCACGAGGGCTGTGATTGCTGTTGGGCTATTGTTTGTGGACAGTTTAGCATACGGAGGTAACACGTACTTTTTAAAGATAAAATGCCACATTCATTGGTAGTGACATCATCCATTCAGATTCAGGACTGCAGGGTCCTTAGCTCCTTCACCTGCGTTCGTGTCTCCTCTCTCCCTCGCTAGTGTCCAGGGCTCCAGGGCCGGTGGAACCAGATGACCATGTGCTCTTCATGTGCTGTGTCCCACGTGATGCCCTCACTGCCATCAACAGTGCAATGGCAGAGTTGAACAGTTTTTATGCAGTTCTTTTTGTCCTCAGTAGATATTTCTGGAGAGACAGGTCAGACAGTCCAAGTGCAGTGTTGAGCGTCAGCTGGAATGGCTTAAGCCAACAGCTAGACATACACTGAGGTTCATTTGTTTCACTTTATTTTCAAATTTGGGGATTTATTTTTTTATTTAGTTTTGATTTGTGACTATGGACATGTTTACATGGTTCCAAAATCAAATCTACAAACAAAAGAATATTTAAAGAAATCTAGAACCAACATGCGTTGATGGACAGATAGGCAGAGCTTCTATTCCTCTTACACCCGATGAAAACAAACAGAAAGATGAAACTTAATTTGTTATTTCATAATCAGTCTTGTAAAAAGTATTTTTACTGCTTTTCTTTCTGTGTAGATATCCACACTGAAGCCGTGCAAGCAGCTTTGGCCAAATACAAAGAGAGGAAGATGCCTATGCCTTCAAAAAGACGCTCCGTTCTTGTACATTCGTCTGTGGAAACCTACACCCCTCCAGGTATTGAGAAACGGTGTCAGGAATGGCTCCAATGGGTGTTTCACAGGACTGATGTTAACGTATTTATTGCTCATTGAGTTAGAATATCCTTCTGGCCTGTAGTATAGATTTGGAAAATTTGGAGATTTATAAGTATGCATTTATAGATGTGCATATTTCTTACCTAAAAACCTGTGGTCTACACAGTATTATTCTTACCCAAATGGATACTTGCTTTCTACAGGACTTTTTGTGTAGATTGTAATATTTTTTACTAGGACGCTGTTTATGTCTTTTAGTAAAGAGAAGAACCTAAAATAAGCACTTAGTGCAATGAGAAAGCTTCCTAAATTAAGAATTTTAAATTATTTTCATCTTACTACCTATTATTTAATATTTTGTTACCAGGACTTAAATGGGACATAAGACTATCTGGAGAGTTTTTGATTCATATTGTTGTTATCATTAGAAATGAAAACTTCTATGTGGAGTTTCTTTTTGGCAGTAGTGTATTTTAAGCCTCCTGTTAAATTGTACCAAGATATTGGTAATAGCTAATGACTTCACATCCGTGAACTTCTATTGCTGCTTACTGTGTTATTAAGTAACAAAATAGTGACATTCATGTTTGGTTTGATGCGTTTGTAATTACTACACAGTAAAAAACAAATGCACCATATTCACAGGATGATTCAGTGGTTTTGGTAACGCTGTCTTCCTTTAAAATAAAAAATGTTTATTATTAAAAAAATCTTAGAAGTAGCTATCAAATTATTATTTTACTAAATATAGCTATAGACATTATCCACTTGTAGAATAATTTTTAATAATTATAAAACCCTTCTGTATTCCTGCTTATAAGTAAAAAAAATACATAATAATTATAAAACCCATAATAAAACACACAGTTGTGCTGACTTGACAGAACCTTAATTCAAAGTTAATTAAGCAGTTGTCTCAGGGAAGGAATTCTTTCTAGAGATAATTCACTTGATTCCCGAGAGGACGCATGTGGACAGGGCCGCGGTCCCCCCCCCACGGCCACCACCGTGCCGCCGGGGCTCATGCAGTGGCCAGGACACTGCGCCTACACTGCCTCCCGAGGTGTGGGCCTGGTGCGCTGGCTCACCCCGGGGAATATTGGGGCTCAAGGTGGATGTGCAGTAGCAGCGCTGGATGTCCACAGAACACTTGCAGTCGGGGACCACTGAGGTACGCGCTGAAGCTGTTTGGGAGACCAGAGGCTGTCTTCACGCCTGGCATGTGGTGCCCCATGGCTGAGTTCTCACTGGGGCGCTGGGGCTCGTGGAGCCATTTTCCCCACAGTATGGCTCCTGACACGCCCTCTAGCTTGAGAGTGACCTTTGAAGTGTCGGCTTGGCCACGTCTGGGCAGAGCTGTGCCAGGTGCACAGAAGCTACGCACCGGCCTGGGAGGCTCTGGTGCACATGGGAACTCCGTCCTCCTCTGGACTCATCCCTACATCATGCCTGTCATCGTTATTTTAATCACAGACACATCGTCTGCCTCAGAAGATGAGGGCTCTTTACGGCGACCCGGGCGACTCACCTCCACTCCGCTCCAGAGCCATCCCAGCGTCGAGCCCTGGCTCGACGGGGTCGTTCAGGGCTCGTCCACCTCATCCTCTGCATCCTCCACCTCATCTCACCCGGGAGGGAGACCTGCCGCTGCTCCCAGTGCCGCCACCACGCCGGGGGCCGCCGCTGCCACTGCGCTCGCAGGCCTTACAGCCCACGCCCACATAGGTCAGTAACGAGCTGCCGTGGCCCCCGCGCCAGCACAGCAGAGCCAAGAGTGCCCAGGACAGACAGGTGCTGCGCCCTGGCAGCAGCACCGTTCCTCTGCACGGAGCAGGTGGAGAGCGCCTGAGTGGTGGTGCCTCCCTGCACCAGCACAGTTAGCTGCAGGCCTGAGCTCTCTCTGAGCAGCTGAGGTCACGCAGCCTAGATAGCTCACACGGCTCATCTGCCTGAGATTTTCAGCTTTAAAATTGCACTTGAAAGGAACGGGGGTAATATTTGGTTAATGCATCATCTAGGTTAAATCTTTGGCCTTTTGGACAGTACGGCTCTGTTGCTAAACTTTTCCCCATCAAGACCCACCTCTTTTTCATCTGGAAAATGTCCTTTTGGTAACAAAGTAGTTCAGCACTCCTAGGTCCTTGTGGCATGTGAGCCTCCCCCGGGGCCCCCCAGAAACATGTATGGTGGTTCTGCATGTTGCGTCGCCCCTTCCTGCTCTTGTGGCTGCACAGGTGGCAGGTGCAGGGCAGGTGGTCAGTACACATGCCTGCTGGTGGTCGTGACTGTCACCCTTTACCTGGCTGCCCTCGATTGTCTCTGCCTGTCCTCTGGGCCTTTGTCCACAGCCACAGGGCCATCAGTGGTTTCTGCCCCTGGGTGGGGTTCTGAGGCAGAGGTCTGGAGCTGTAGCTGTGGCCTGGCCCTTCTTCCTCCAGATACCAGCGTAGACAGCCCTTCAGCCTGGAAAAATGTCAGTGAGAACCACTCATAGAGATTCATGGATCTTTTCCAAATCATTCAATCCTTTGAATTACATTCATCTCAGAAAAGAAAAAATGCAAACCTTTCATTATTGGAAATCCTATGTATTTACAAAAATAGTAGTGTAGTTAGCCATATGTAGCTGGCACGTGAAGCCCACGTACATTCTTGCACTCATGCCTTAAAATACAGTCAGTGTTACTGAAGACTCATCCTAAACGCCTCCTTGTTTCCTAGATGAGTAAGGAGGACACAAAGTTGGGTGATTGTAACTTGCTTGAGATCACACAGCTGGCTTAGTGGTGAAGTCAGGGCTGATCCCAGTTTTCTTGATTCCTGTTTATTTTCTTTGCTTTTAGTTGCTTTTCTGCCAAAAGTGAAACAGCACCTGCAGTGCACCCGTGACAGGCTGGTGTTTGTGGTGGGGTCGCCACAGGCCACACTGGGCTCATGTGCTGTGCTACTGCTGTGTAAATCTTGGTCACCGTTTGGCTGGCTAGGGGGCCAGCCAGGCATGTTCGGTGGCCCATGCCTTCTGCCTCAGCGTTCTCTGTGGAGCACGTCACTGTTGCTCTTCCCTTTTTATTCATTTGAGTGAATACATGAAGTCTGCGTGTTTCTGTTGAGCGTGTGTCTTTCTCCTGCGACACAAGTCCTAGGTGAAAACTCACGATGCTCACTCTGCCTGCACACCCTGCTTCCGGCTCACGGAGGAACTGCAAGACTGGCAGGGTAGTGGGAGAAGGCAGCGTTTCCCATGGAAAAGCCCCTTTGGAAGACTGCCCGCCTAATTGTGTAGTTTTCCTGGGAGTCCTGCCTGTGGCCAGGGGCTGCCGCCCTCCTTTCCTCGAGGAGGTTTACAGCCCACCGCTCGATTTTCCTTCTCTGCTCATCACAGTGATTTAACTTGGTAGAAATACGCAGTTGACGCAAGTGTGAGGAACACAGTGGTGTTTTAATGTTCTGTTCCCTCACCGCTGCTTCCTGAAGCTGCTCCTCGGTGAGGCGGTGTAGGAAGGCAGGCAGAGCAGCCGTAATCTCAGGTTGTCAGCCATCAGAAGCTGTCTGAACACCGTCTCCTGGTGTGTTGGAAATAAAAGCGTATTTGGTATGAAAAATTAGCCACAGTTCAAAATGTTTAACCATACAGCCCTCAGCTTTTCAGTGGTTGTGGGGCGTCTTTCAACAAAGCACTTAACTCTAACGTGAGTTTGAATTAGCTGTTTTCATTCTCTGAAAAGGACCTGGCTGTAAATATTAAAATATAGGTTTATTACCCACACTGATGCGTAACTTCTGCAAATGTGTCTGCAGTGATCTTTCCATTTCTCATTTGCTTGTCCTAGCATAGACATTTTAATTCTGGTAAATTGTTTAAAAATCTTAACTCAGGTTCTATTTAATACCTTACTACGGATTGTAGTTTTCATATGCTAAATATTTGCTGGACATATTTGACTTGAATTACTAAATTTCAAAATAGTCAACTTCCCTTTCCTTGTTCCAGAAGTCATCCTTTGTTTTAGTTTTTAAACTAGATAATTCTTCAGTTTGAACTAAGAAAAGAACTGTGGAAAAAGGAAGAATATTTTAAGTAAAAAATTTGACACAGCATATAATAGGTAAATGTAATTTTTAAAAATATATTATTTTTGGTTTCGATTAAGGAAATCAAATGTATTAAACATTTTGACATAATTAAAAATACCTACATGTAAAAGCAATACTTATAGTAGTTCATTTCTATTTCGAGGTAGTTTTTTTATGCAGCTGTTTTTGAAACTGCTTTGTAGTGTGCAAGTTACCATGCATTCCTGTTTTTCCATGTGTACTTTTAGAATCATTTATTCTTTTTGCTAGATTTGGAAGAGTGAGGAAACTTCTTTTTAAATTAAAGAACCTCCTGGTGGACATACTTTAAAATGCTGATCTGATCAGCATCAAGCTTTTTCAAGAGTTGTGAAAACTGTGTCATTAAAGTTTTAGATTTTCCCAGAACATATATTCTGCTATGTAAACAGTGAGTTTGTGTTTTGCTTCCATATAACTAACTTCACCTTTCCACATATCTAAGAAGTTCTTACTTTGTACTGTATGTAGGTTGAAGAGATGATAGATGATCAGAATTTGGACATGTAAGGTGTCAGAGTGCCACAGTGAGACTGGCAGGCGCGTTGGTTAAACAGTTCACCAGCCCCCACCAACACAGAGTAGTGTGGATTCCTACAGGTGGACAAGTGTCCGTGCACAGTGTCGTGGTGGAGCACAATTTCTGACAGTCACACAGACGTGGTGCCTTTCCTAGTGGTAGGAATTATGACAATAATTCTTATAGCAGCTGACAGTCAGCCAGCATTCTGAACAGGTCATTGTGCGGTACCATAAAAATTAAACAGAAAAGTGTACATTCAGACAATGGAAAGTGATTTTTAAACATGTTCTATATCTGATGTATATATAGAACTGGATGTTACACTAATATAGTCTACTTAAAGAATTTGATCGTGGTCGCTTAGTTTTGCAGATATTTTTAACTGGCAGTGGGGACAGTTTAAGTTTTGTAGTTTTATTCTTTGAGGCCTGTGCAAACGTGTGGCCTCCAACCTACTTTTCTGGGGGTTGGGAGTCTGCCTGTTTTTTCATAATGTAACAAAAAATGTTCCAATGACAACTGATTTCAGATTTGTTTCTGCTTCCTTGAGGGGGAGTTTCTGAACTAAACTCTCCTCAGGCTGCTGTGGTTTACTCTGCGTCTGTCTCTGCTCTGGCTGGTGGTGTTCAGTCTAGATCCAGTTGAAAATCAAGGCACCCGTGCACGCACATCTCCACAACACGTCTGGGAGTGCACAGGGTCCCAGTATGCCTTTGGTCAGCCAGGAAAACAGAATTAATCAGAATACCACACTCCTCACTTAGAGCTCAGCTAGTGAAACTTTAGACTAATGGGGTTGGATACAGCTTAATACTTGTGTGACTTACAGCCATTTTCCTTCTGGGTGTTTTCCAAAAGCAGATCTTCACTCTGCCCCTCCTGATGTCACCACGGGCCTCGTGGAGCATCCGCACTATGAGCGTCCACAGGTGGCTTCTGTGAGAGGTGTTCCTCGGGGGTGCAGCGGGAGCGTCCTGGAAACGGCAGATGGTGAGCATGCCTCTTTCTCGATTTGAAACAGCAGAGCACAGATAAGCCAGCCGTCAGTGTTAATCGGTCACTGGTCATTTATATGTAGTGTGGCAGTCAGTGTGAACACACGCACCGTGTCTGCCACAGAACCGTCCTCTCACTCTTGTCCTGCAGCCTTTGGACTTGTCACAACAGACGTCATGGCTGACCAGGTGCACGCTCAGAGACATCAGTGTGATTTGCACAATGTCCTCATTATACCATTTCTTTTTGAAACAGTTTTCAGTGTCTTATCAGAATCACATTAGATTTTTTCCCAAAGTACCAGCTTAAACCACAGAAAAATTCAGAGGGGCTCAGATCAAGGACCCTGCTTGCTGTCTATTGTGATCCTCCTAAACAGTGTGTCCAGTTTAGTGCAGTCTTTCGTCTCCTTGTCAGATGCAGAAGAAAACTGCTGAGGCAGCATGAGAAGCTGCATGTTGGTTAGACGTGTCTTACGCTTAATTAAGTGTAACTGACATATAATGAATGGTGCATATTTAAAGTGTACAATTTTAAAAGTTTTAAGATATTTGTACGTCTGTGAAAGCATCACTACAAGACAGTGAATGTACTCAGCACTCCCAGAAGTGTCCTGGTGCTCTTGGGTGATTGTTGGGTAAATATGATTGAGGAATTAATGAAATGTGGCTCATAAGGTCATTATTTTATTGTATTGCCTGATATTGCTGTGCTAAAGACAGAAACAGGAGTTTGCAGGGTTTTGCCCTGAAAGAATGTGTGAACTCAATGGTTCACTTACCAGAGGCTGTTATCATGGGAGAGCTCTCAAATCTCAGGTAGGGAAGCAATCCAAGGGACTCCCTGGTTATCTCACTGTGGGCTTTCCTGTGCCTTCAAAGGGACGGCAAGGTAAATATCTAGCCCACAAGATGGGAGGCGGAGACAATGAGTGTACTTTGCTCCGAGACATGCCTCTCTGTCATAAACAACCTGTTTGTAGAAAATCAGGCTTCCTGTTCACTCCTGATTGTCTGTTTACCTTTAAGTCCACAGTGACTACATCAAAGAAATATAGAGTCACTATGCCTCTTTTATTTTACTTCTGTTAATTGATGACTACCTCTTACAACTTAGACACTAGCCCCTAAAAGACTTTGTACCTGTTTGTTCACCTAGATAAAGACTTGTTAATAGCCCCTTGAGAGGACTTTTGACCCCAGCCCACTACCTGTGTAATCCTGCTCCCCTAGCAACTGCATTCCCTGATACGCAAATGGGTTACCCTGACAACTAGTAATTGAGATCTGTGATTGTAAAAACCTATGTGAATCTAACCATATTGCTAGACAGTTGCGGGGATCTGCCTAGTCGCCTAGTACCCCACTGTGATTATTCTGATCTTTTCATATAAAACTATAAACTGTACCTTAGTCTCTGTGTATTCTTTTATTCTCTCTATCGCCTATCAATTTTCTTATCCTCTGTGGCGACCTCTGTCTTAGGGACCTGGCTCCACGAGGAGAAGTAGCTGACCTCCTCGTGGGCCTGCCGCGCCTGCACTCTCCTCTTCCCTTTGCCCCCCTTTTTCCCCCACAGGTAATCCCTCCCTTCGGCCCTTTCTGGATTTGCCCCACCCCTTCAGGCAACCACTTACTTTTGGACACTATAGTTTACATTTTCTAAAATTTTATGTAAATTGAATCATACAGTATTTACTCTCGTTATCTGGTGTCTGCCACTCCGCGTAATTATTTTAAGATTCATTGATCTTCTTGTGTCAATAGTTCATTCCTTTTTACTGATTGATGACTAGTGTTTTATTATACACACCACCACAGTTTATTTATCTATGCACCTGTTGGGTGTTTTGATTTTTTCTCATTTTGGGCCCGTGACAGTAAAGCTGCTGTGAATAATCGGTCTCGTACACATTTTTGTATGGATGTACACTCCCATTTCTTCTGGGTCAGTGCCTTGAAGTAGAAGGCTGATGGTTGTGCGTTTTACATTCTCACCGTCTGTGATGCAAGTTTCAGGTCCTCTGCATCCTCTCCAGTAGTTGGTATTATGTGCTTTTTAAATTTTACCTATCCTAATAGATGTGTAGAAGTATCTTATTATAGTTTCAATTTGCATTTCCCTAATGAATGATATGTTGATCATCTTTCTATGTGTTTATTTGCCATCAGTATATCTTTTTAGGAAAAGTGTCTGTTTAAACTTTCGTCTATATTTATATATATATATTTTGTTTGTTTGTTTGTTTTACTGTGTTTGTGTTCTTACTGAGTTTTCAGAGTTCTTTATGTATGCTGGATACAGAAGTTCTAAATTTTGATGAAATTCAGTTTACCAATTTTTTCTTCTATGTATTGTGCTTTTGTGTCATATCTAAGAAGCCTTTGCCTAACCCACGGTCACAAATGTCTTCTCCCATATTTTCTTCCAGAATAAATTTTAGGTTTTACATTTAGATATGTAGTCCATTTTGAGTTAATTTTAGCATAAGTATGCAGTGTGAATCAAAGTTAATATTTTTGTATGTGAAAATTCTGTTGTTCTGGCATCACTTATTGTGAAAACCATTCTTTGTCCACTAAGTTTTGTTGGTATCTTTAATGAAAATCTCTAATAGGCCTTACGTGAGGGGGTCTATTTCTGGGCTCTGTATGTTGTTCCATTGCTCTGTTTGTCCTTATACTGAGACCTTAAACATCCATGATTACTATGGTTTTATAAAAATTCTTAAAATTGTATAGTTTAAATCTTCCAACTCTGCTTTCTTTTGTCATTTTTTACCCTGATATCAAGAATCAGTCCAAATTGCTTTTCAGTTTAGAGACTGTTTTGACTATTTTAGTTCCTTTGCATTTTGATATATAGTTTAAAATCAGTTTGTCAATTTCTACAAAAATTCCTGCTGTGATTTTGACTGGTATTTTATTGAGTCTCTAGATCAATTTGGTAAGAATTGGCATCTTAACAATATTTTATAGTCAAGTCAATTAAAATGATATATCTCCCCATTTATTTAGATCCTTAAAAAGTATTTCAGTACTGTTTTGTTGCTTTCAGTGAATACGTATCGCATATATTTTGTTAAAATTATCCCCAAATATGTTATTTTTGATGTTATTATAAATAGTATTTACACTTTTCCTATTTTTTTGTTAGTCTATAGAAATACAGTTGATTTTGTATATTAACTTTTTTTTTTTCTTTTTTTGAGATAGAGTCCCACTCTGTTACCTGGGCTAGAGTGCTGTGGCGTCAGCCCAGCTCACAACAGCTAACTCCTGGGCTCAAGCGATCCTCCTGCCTCAGCTTCCCAAGTAGCTGGGACTACAGGCATGCGCCACCATGCCTGGCTAATTTTTTTTTTCTATATATGTTTAGTTGTTTAGCCACCACTCCCGGCTCTGATTTTGTATATTGACTTTATATTAGTTCTAGCAGTGTTTTTTTGGTAGATTCCTTAAGATTTTCTACATGCATGATCATATTATCTATGGATACAGATAGTTTTATATTGTCTTTTCAAATTGTATGTCTTTTACTTATTTTTCTTTCTTTATTGCAGTTTCTAGGACTTCCAGTACTATGTTGATTAGAAATGTTGAGAGTGGGCCAGGCACGGTGGTTCACGCCTGTAATCCTAGCACTCTGGGAGGCCAAGGCAGGAGGACTGCTTGAGCTCAGGAGTTTGAGACCAGCCTGAGCAAGAGTGAGACCCCATCCCTACTATAAATAGAAAGAAATTAGCCAAACAACTAAAAATGGAAAAAATTAGCCAGACACGATGGTATGTGCCTGTAGTCCCAGCTACCTGGGAGGCTGAGGCAGGAGGATTGCTTGAGCCCAGGAGTTTGAGGTTGCTGTGAGCTAGGCTGACGCTGCAGCTCTGTAGCCCGGGCAGTGAGACTCTGTCTGAAAAAAAAAAAAAAAGAAATGTTGAAAGTGGACACCCTTGCCTTATTTCCAGTGTTAGGGGGAAAGCGTTCATTTTTCGATTGTGATCTTAGCTACAGGTTTTTCATGGATGTCCTTTATCAGGTTGCAGAAGTTCCCTTGTTTGCTTGTTTTTTTCCCCCAGAGATGGAGTCCTGCTCTGTTGCCCGGGCTAGAGTACAGTGGGATCATAGCTCACTGTAACCTCAAACTTCTGGGCTCAAGTGATCCTCTGCCTCAGCCTCCTGAGTGGCTAGGACTGCAGGTGTGTGCCATTAGGCCCACCTAATTTTTAAATTTTTTATATATTGCCTAGGCTGGTATTGAACTCCTGGCCTTAATCAATCTTCCTCCCTTGCCTCCCAAAGTGCTGAGAATATGGGCATGAGCCACCACACATGCAATCGCCTCTTTTTTCTTTAGTTTTCTTGAAAGTTTTTATCATGTTTTTGTCAAATGATTTTTTTAACCTAATGAAATGATCATATAATTTTTCTTTTGTTTTTTTCAAAATAGTAAATTACGTTGATTGAGTTTTCTCCCAATATTTTGGTTTGTTAAAATACACATAAAATTTAGCATTTTAACCACATTTAAGTGGTTAAAATATGGCTCAGTGGTATTAAATACATTCTTTTTCTTTATCAGAATATCATGGGGGTACACAGGTTAGGTTACATAATTTGCTTTTGTACAATTTGAGTCATTTATAAATGTGCCCTTCACCCAGATAATGTGCATTGTACCTCTCAGGTGTGAATTTACCCATCGCTTTCAGCCCCCCTTCCACCACCTTGATTTCTGCTGAGTGGTATTAAATACATTCTTAATGTTGTGCGGCCAGCACCTCCACCCACCTCCAGAACTGTTCTCATCTTGTAAAACTGAAACTCTGCCCGTAAATGCTGACTCCCCATTTCTCTCTCCTCTCAGCTCCTGGCACCCACCAGTCTGCTTTCTGTCTCTGTGATTTTGACGGAGTACCTCATATAAGTGGAATCACACAGTATTTGTCCTTTGTGACTCTCCCAGTTTGCCAGATCTCCTTTTGGCTTTCTTGATGGTATTATTTTTACCATGCAAAAGATTATTTTGTAGTTTCATATAATCAAATTGATCTAGCTTTTCCTTTATTGCATGCAGATTTTTAGTTATATTTTAAAGTTTTTACCTGTAACAAGGTTAAAGAAAAATTCACCAACTTTTTCTTTCTATTCTTCATTCCTTACATTTAGATATCTGATTCATTTGGAGTTTTTCCTTATAAATAGTGTAAGCAAAAAATGTAATTTTAACTTTTTCTGAAAAGCTTCCCAGTAGGTCCCAGTAACATTTATTAAAAGACCATCTTTGCCGCACTGAGGTAGAGGTAGTATATTATTTGAAGGCACCCAGGGTTCTCACTGTGGACATGAATGAGGGGTGCAAGAGAGAATCCTGGGGCAGACTGGGGTTGGAAGTATTGGTGCGGACCCATGCTGTCTGAGATGTGAATATGTGGCTGTCTGTGCTTGTCTGTGTGCGTATGTGTATTCCATAGGTAGGAGTGTATGTGTGTGTGTGAGTGCATGTGTGTGTATATATTATACATGTTTGTATTTTTTAGCTCTGTCTGCTAAATAAAGCATAGACATTGTAGTAGCCATGAGCACACACAGTGCCTGCACCTTCGTCTGCAATGCCTTTCTCCCCTCAGAAGACCAGGGTTCCTTGGAGAAATGATAGATTCTAGGGTAGGGGCAGCATAGTGTAGAATGACTCTGAAACATTTTCTTATGACAGAATGTCAGGCAGTGCTTAAAAAAGGATGAGATGGGGGCATGTCACCTGTCAGTTTGCCGTGGCACCCGCTGCCTAAATCTGGGACAGTTTGTGCATCAGAATAGTAAAGAATCATAATGACTTACAAACAGTTGTCATGACAGCAGTCTGTGAGTCCTTGCAGATGGATAGCTGGATAAGAATGCCAAGTGCTGGAAAATGTAAATAGAGTGCTGGGGTTGGACAGTTATTTGGGGACAGTCTCAGTATAAAGTGGTTCTGGCAAGAATGATCAATGGCTGTAAAATTCAGAGAGAAAGTTTGATGAGGATCAGAATATTCACGTGGTCTTGAAGTATCTCCTCACACGTTGCTTATTAGTTACGCAGAAAAAAACAGTAACAAAGCAGTGGAGAAATGAGACAACACTTTTGGGATGAAATCAGCTTTGCGCCAAGGTAGGTGGACATCACGTGTTTCTGGACATGATGTTCTGGTAGTGTTCCAGCCGAGAATGCAGTTCCGGAACCAAATTGTGAGAAGACCTCAAGCAAACTCACAATGAGCTGCATTCTACTTAATTAAAAAAAAAAAGAACTGTACTTTCAAAATGTCAAGGACATAAAGGACAAAGAATGCCTGTGGGAATATTCCACATTAAAGGGGACTGAAGAGGTATCAGTACTTGCAGTGCTTGATTCTAGACCGGCATCTTCATTGGAGGGAAAAAACACTGTGAGAGGGCGATACGGCGTCACTTGCCCCCCTCGCAGGGGGTGGTGGATCCATGAACCTTCCCACCTGCAGGTGGGTGTGTGCTCAGGGGCTGTGCTCCTCCTCTACGGCAGTGCTCCCAACAAGATTTTTGCTTGTTTCACCCAACAAATGGTGAACTGTTTGAGGGCAGATTCTTACCTATCTTTTTTGCTGACTTTACATTTCCTAGAACAATGTTTCTTAATTTACTGAGGACAAAGAGCTTTTAGTTTGTGCAGGTCTTCTTGATATTTACCAATTAGAAATTAAAACTAAATTTTTAAAAATATTTATTAATACATTTAAAAATAACAATAAGTCCAGGCACAGTGGCTCATGCCCATAATCCCAGCACTCTGGGAAGCTGAGGTGGGAGGATCGCTTGAGGTCAGGAGTTTGAGACCAGCCTGAGCAACAGCAAGATGCCATCTCTACAAAAAATACAAAAATTATCCGGGCGTGGTGGCCTGACCTGTGGTCCCAGCTGCTTGGGAGGCTGAGGCAGGAGGATCACTTGAGCCCAGGAGTTTCAAGTTGCTGTGAGCTATGATGGTGCCACTGTACTCTAGCCTGGGTGACAGAGTGAGACCCTGTCTCCAATAAAATGAATAAAAAATAAAAATAGCAATAAATTCATTACATGTTAACATAAATAGCATATACTTACAAAAAAAATTTCCCAAACAGCAAACATTTAGTGAGAAGAATTGGCTAGCTTTATATTTTTGCCAGTCTCTCTCCTGATGGGCGTGACACAAGCGACTGAAAACGCAGACGACTTCTCAACGTTATCATGGAATAGTCTTGACCGCATGAGCCCCCGTGGAGGGCCTTGGGCACTCCTGGGGTCCCCAGACCACTTTAAAAACTGCTAGCTTAGAACAAGTCCTACTTCCTGGAAGTCATTCAATAAATGCTGTTAAATGAATTAATTCCAAAATGACTCTCCGATGCCGCTGGCACCTGGCGGGGCCTGTGCACTCTGCTGCCTTGTGCCGGTGTCCACTTCTCCAGAAGGGGTGCCACGTCCTGGCCTCAGTGTGCCTCTGTCCTTCCTGTAACAGGTGTCCCCGTGAACAGCAGAGTGTCCTCCAAGATCCAGCAGCTTCTAAACACCCTAAAGAGGCCAAAGCGCCCTCCTCTGAAGGAGTTCTTTGTGGACGATTTTGAGGAACTGTTGGAAGGTGAGAGTTGTCTGACTTTGAGCTTCTGTGTTTGCGTGAGTGGGGTGGCCGTGAAGTCTGGAAACACACAGGCAAATGTGCATTGTGTGTGGGTGATTGCTGTCATGTCACATGTCACACAGTGAAGTAATACTGTTTCCAGACTCTGTGGTCACTCTGTAGTGGTGAATTTAGAATCACATGGGATTGCTTGCTTCATCTGAGCAGGCAGAAAATCTGTTGCTCATATTAAAGTGATTTAGCATTTCTCTAGGCATCTGGTCCAGTGGTTGGTACTTCATAAAAATACTTATAAAATTATATTATTTAAATTTTAATTTAAAATTTAAATTTGAAATTCTTGTCTTCTTATGGTTTTAAAGTATTCAATTTTAAGCATAGATTTGGCCCCTTTTTAGAATTTCAGCCTTTCACTTATGAATGAAACGTATATTTAGAAAGAAAGAATATAGATTTATTTTTTAAAAAGAAAACTAGCAAGAGGCAGAAGTATAAACCAGAAATGAAGTCAGTAGAGAATTTGAGTGTGTTGACAGAGTCCCAAGGGCCCACACCAGCCCCAGCCCAGGTCCAGGCCTCTTGCGGAGGGTTGCTGTGGCAGACTGGCCCAGCCTCCTCCATACTTGAGGACTAGACATGGCTTTAGGACACTGTTTCCCCTTTATAATCAGACAGTGCCTTTCAAATTCAGAGCTCAATGGTATGAATGCTTCTTAGAGAAGTCTCTCTTAGTACTTGAGCACCTTTTAGTTATATAACCACTGGAAATAGACTTTACTTTTTCTTTCAACATGGCGGCAGTCATCCTGGTGCCTAGACTGAAGTGGTTCTGCTCACTGTGATCCTGTGTGAACAGGTCTCTAGGTCCCGTCCCATGGCTGTGGGAGCCTGGCTGTTAACCGCTGCTGTGCTGGGGTTGTGGCCATTAAAGGTGCTGCAGTCCCGTCCAGAGGGTGGGAGAAACACCATCTCGGGGTTACCGTTATCGTGTGAGGCTGCAGTTACCAGGATGGAGGGTTGTTATTAACTTCATTTCAAAACCATTATTATCCATGACTTTAGTCCTTTGGTTAATTGGTCTATAATTGTGATAAGATAAAAAAAATCTAAACAAATTATTGTAAGCTTTTTATAGTTGGAATTAAAAAACAGAATTATGAAATATGAATGCTTAAAAACATTATATGCATGGTACTCTGAAATATTGATTTTTAAATTTTGATTTTGCTCATAGTTCAGCAACCAGATCCAAATCAGCCCAAGCCTGAGGGAAATCAGATGGCAGTGCTACAAGGGGAGCCTCTGGCTGTGGGGGCTCCCTGGCCTCCATCGCTGCTGGCTGCCTTGCAGCGGTGGGGCACCACACAGCCCAGAGCCCCCTGCCTGACTGCCCTGGACACGACCGGAAAGGCCATCTGCACTCTCACCTACGGCAAGTATTGACAGAAACAATGTGCTTCTGGTTTAGCTGTGAAACATGACATGGTATACAATACAGACATGTAGCTTGAAAAGTACCGTAAACCAGATTCCTGAGAAACCAACACCCCTGGCAGATAAATAGAATATTACCTCACTCTGGGTGCCCCTCCCTGCCACCGGAGAGGACTGCTCACTGTCTCACGGTGACTGCCACTGCTTGGGTGTTGAGCATTTGAGTGTTTTGAATCTTCTATAGATGCATTCTGAACAATGTAGTTTAGTTTTGTCTTATTTTGAACTTTGTATAGATGGAATCGTGCAATTACGTATTTTTTGTGCTTGGCGTCTTTTGGTTCCGTGTTGTTTTTATGCGACACAAGCGGTAAGCATGTGTGCAGCTTGATGCCCTTCACAGAGCAGACTCACTCCTGTAAGGAGCACTTAGAGCAAAAGTGTTGCCAGGTCCCCATCCCCTCGTCTAATGCCCCTCCAGCACGGACATCCTGCTGCACGCAAAGGGTCACCATTGTCCTGACTACTCACACCACTGGCTTTACCTGTTTTTAAATTTTATCTAAATAGGATTATATAAAAAGTGTTTTTTTGTGTGTTTCTCTGCATTTACTCAAGATGTAGACTCTTCCATTGTTGTATGAAGTTGTAGTTTATTCTCATCGATGGATATTGTTTTATTGTATAAGCGTTCCAGAACTTATTTACGTACTCCCCAGGAGATAGACATTGGGTTGCTTCCACTTTGAGGCTATTGTGTATAGTGCTGTCATGAACATTGCTGTGTGAGTCTCTTGGTGAGCTTACGTGGGCATGTGTGCTGGGGGTAAACAGCAGTGTGGCTGTTCTTCAGGACCTGCTGCCGAGCCACCTTCCCAAGGGGTTGCAGCGTTTTCACTCTCCCAGGCAGAGTACAGAGAGTTCCAGTTGTTCCGAATTCTCACCGCTCTTGAAACTGTCCCTTTATTCCATGTTAGTCTTTCTTGTAAGCATGTTGCAGTGTCAGGTTGTGGTTCTAATTTGCGTTTGCCTGATGACTGATGGTGCTTTTCATATGCTTATTGGCTATTTGAATGTCCGCTTTTATGAACTATCCAAATCTTTGCCTCATTTTTCTATTTGCTTGCTAATACTTTATTTCTTTATATAGTTCAGATACACATCTTTTGTCAGATACATGTTTTGCAAATATCCTCTCTCTGTTTGGATTGCCTTTTAATACTTTTCATTGTGGCTTTTGATGAATGAAAAGTTCTAATGTAATTTAGTCCAATGTATCTTTTTTTTCCCCTTCATTGTGATTAATTTTTTGTCCAGTTTAGAAACTCTTTGCCCACCTTAAGGTCAGAAAGATAGCCTCCAACATATTCTTCTAAAAACTTTGTTGCTTTACTTTTCACATTTAGGTATTATGATCCATCTAACGGGTGGGGAACCTGTGGCCTCAAGGCCACATCTGGCCTCTAGATCCCCAAGTGCGGCCCCACGACTGAATCCAGACTTCACGGAACAAATCCCTTGTTCTGTAAAATTTGGATTCAGTCAAAAGGCTGCACTCAGGGATCCAGAAGGCCACCTGGGGCCCCAAGGCCGCAGATTTCCCGCCCTGATAGAATTTAATTTTGTGTATGGTGTGAAGTTAGAGTCATTTTCTTTCCTTATGAATATCTAATTGGCTCAGTATCATTTACTGAGAAGGCAATCCTTTCCCCAAAGCACTGCAGTGTTACTTTTTCATATATCAGGTGAAAACATTCTTGTGGGCTCTGGGCTCCTGTTTCTCAGTGTGTTGTCTGTCTACTCTGAATTACTGTAGCTCTGTGATTGTTACTGAAGATTGCCTTGACTGTTCTTGGCCCTTGTATTTTCAAGTAAACTTGAGAATCAACTTATCAATTTCCATCAAAATTCCTACTGGGATATTGATTAGCATTGCATTGAATCTATAGTTCAATTTGAAGAGAATTGATATTATAGGTTGAGCATCCAAAAATCCAAAATGCTCCAAAAACTGAAACTTCTTGAATACAGACATGATGCCCAAAGGAAATGCTCATTGGCTTTGGCTTTCTGATTTTTGGATTTGGGGTGCTCAACTAGTAAGTATATACAATGCAAATATTCCAGAATCCAAAAGAATTCAAAATTCCAAACATTTCTGTTCCCAAGCATTTCAGATAAGGAATAATCAACCTATATTATAATTTTGGAACCTCCCATTTTATGACTGTGGAATATTTTCCCCTTCTTCAAGGCCGCCTTTATTTCTCGCAGTAATACTTTTATACTCTTTTTTGTTTGTTTTTTAGAGATGGGGTCTTGCTGTGTTGCCCAGGGTTGTCTCGAACTCCTGGGTTCAAGCAGTCCTGAGTAGCTGGGATTACAGGTGTGAGCCACTGTGTCTGGCTATATATTTATACTTTTAAGTACAAAAGGATTGAGCATTTTTCATGAGATTTATTTTGTAAACAGTATAATTTTTTCTATAGATTTGTTACTTGTATATAGAAGTGCAATTGATTTTTAAAATAGTGAGTTTGTATCCAATGATCTTGCTAAGGTATTGTTTGTTGATTAATTAGTAGTTTGTTCATATATCTTTTAGATTTCCTGTGTATAAAAATCATGTCATCTGTGACCAATGACAGTGTTATTTTGACCTCTCCGATGCTCACACGTTTATTCTTTCTCTTGCCTTTCTGCACAAGCTAGCACCTCCAGCACAGTGTTGACTAGAGCAGTGTTGACGAGTGGGTGTTCTTGCCTTTCTCCATCTGAGGAAAAGCCCTTGGTAATTAGGTATGATGCTTTCTGCAGTTTTGTGTGCTTGTTTTTGGGTAGAAATTCTTTGTCAGATTAAGAAAGTTCCCTTCTGTTCCTTGTTTGGTAAAAGTTTGTATCATGGTTGGGACTGAATTTTGTCAAATGCTTTTTCTGCTCTAGCAAGATGATCATGTGGTTTTTCCTCTCCCCTCCCCCATTAATTTGGTGAATTGCATTGATTAATTTTCAAATGTTAAGCAGCCCTGCATTCCTAGAATAAATTCCACTTGGCTATGATAGCTTATCGTTAGCTATAATTCCTTAGTAAAGGAACTCATTGCCCACCTTAAAGGCATGTGGTTAGCTCACAGCCTCCACCTGTTAAATTTCAGCTCTCAAGTCTAGGTCATGCTCTTGGTGGGGCAGCCCCTGGCTAGTAAGTAAGCAAGGTGGTGGTGCAGGGGCCTCGTCATACCTGCTCAGCAGCACTTTCCTTGTAAACAGTCTTGGGCTTGCAAAGGCTTTGTCAGATCCACACTGTGGTTTGACAGTTCCTGCACAATCTTGCTACTCTCTTTTCGCTTCACAGGTTTTGTTCTCTGGTAATCCGTTTGCGTGTCTAAATCTGTCTCAGTGTCTGCTTCTTGAAGAACCCAGCCTGTGACATACTTTCTTTTTTTTGCATCCTTCTCGTCTTGTAGTTTAAGTCTGTATTTATTTACACAGCGTAAGATATTACTGCCCGTGTTTTTTTAAAGTCAGTCATACATTCTCACTGTTTGTTTTAATATACTTTCCTTCCCACAATCCTACATTTTCCTGTGCAATCGAACTTCCTGTATGTTTGTTGTATAGTAGGTTTGCTGGTGAAGAAGTCTCTCGTACTTGTCTGACAACAATTTATTTCATCTTCATTTCTGAAGGTTAAATGTAGCGGCCATTTATCCTCTTTCAGCTGTATAAAGATATTGTTTGTTATTGGCTTTTGAGAAGATACCAGACTATTGTTGCCCTTTTGACTGGACTATGTCTTTTTTCTCTAGCTGCTTTTAAAATGTTCTTTTTCTTTGGCTCACAGTTGTCTTTCTGTGACATATTTAGATGTGATGTTCTTTGAAATTTTCCTGTGATGTTCTTTGAAATTTTCCAAAAGTCCACTGGGCTTCTTGAATCTGTAGGATGGCATCTTTCACCAGTTTTAGAAAACTACAGCCATCATTTCTTAATATATTGCTTCTTCCCCAGTTTTTTTCTTCTTCTGGGACTCCAATTATACTTACATTATACCTTTTCTCTGAGTCCCACATGCCTTTAATGTTCTCTCTTTTATATATATATATATATATTTTTTTTTTTGTTTGTTTGTTTTTTTTTGAGACAGAGTCTCACTCTGTTGCCCTGGCTACAGTGCCGTGGCGTTAGCCTAGCTCACAGCAACCTCCAACTCCTGGGCTCAAGCAATCCTTATGCCTCAGCCTCCCGAGTAGCTGGGACCACAGGCATGCACCACCATGCCCCGCTCATTTTTCTGTATATTTTTAGTTGGCCAATTAATGTCTTTCTATTTATAGTAGAGACGAGGTCTCGCTCTTGCTCAGGCTAGTTTCGAACTCCTGACCTTGAGTGATCCGCCCGCCTCGGCCTCCCAGAGTGCTAGGATGACAGGCGTGAGCCACCACGCCTGGCCCTCTCTTATATTTTTCATTCTTTTTTTATATATACTTCAGTTTGAATATTTTCCATTTTCCTTTATTCAAATTCCCTAATCCTGTCTTCTAAAATTTCTAGTCTACTGTGGAACTCCTGGCGAGTTCTCATCTAATTACCATTCTGTTTCTCTGGGGGAAAGTTCTTCATCATCCTGTGTATTTTCCTCACCTGTCCTCTGTTGCCTTGAGTACATTAGTAATTATCATAACTGGAAGTCTTTATGAGGCAGCACCAGTGTCTGGTCACCTTTGGGTCTGTTGCTCTTATCTGTGATTTCTCTTGGTTTAGGTCAGGGGAACTTCTCTCTGGGGATGCCTAGTGTTTTTTGACTAGATGTTGTGTATGAACTAAACTAAATGTATATAAACTAAATGTTGTGTGTTGTGTATAAACATGTTACGGAGGGTCCAGACCATGCCGTCTTCCCTGGGAGAGTAGAGTGGGGGCTGTTACTGCGGCCCAGCGGGGCTGGCCCCACCACCTCTGCTCTCCCTCTGGCTCTCCAGAGCTTTCTGCCCAGGGCCTGAGGTATCTGTGTGTCCCTGTCCTTCATGGGTTCCCAGCCTTGGTGTTGGTCTCATGTGGCAGTTTCAGGACTCCACTCTGCTTTTCAGAGGTTTCCTGTAGGGTTTCCAGCCTCCTGCTGCGTACAGCCTGAGCATTCAGCACATGTCATGAGGGGAGGTGACTGTGCTCTCGGGCCTCCCCGTCTCTGATGAAAGCTCGGTGGGTTCCTCCTGTGCACAGGGCCCCCCGTGGAGGCTGGAGCCCATGAACACCCACAGCATGAAGACACCTGTGCCAAGTCAGCTCAGCTCCCTGAAGGTTTTCCCTTTCTGGAGCCTAACTCCTCTAGTTGTCTTTGCTGCCTCCAGCAGATGGTTCTTGCGCTGTTTGTAAACTCACTTTAGGTGGGAGTGCTGATCTGTAGCAGCGGAGTCTCTTACTGTTACGCTTTTAAATTCACCCATGTTAATTAATGGCTGTAGTTCATTCATTGCTGTCGCAGGATGGATAGACCAGGATTTTCTTATCCTTCATACCGTTGGTGGACATTTGGGTTGTTTTCAGCCTGTGCTCTTAGAAGCAGTGCTCCTAGGAAGCCCTAGCGTAAGCTTTTGAAGGGTGAGTACTCGGGAGTGGAAGCTTGGTCTGGGGTCGTACCTTCACGGTGACTGGGTAACGCCACACTTTTCCAGTCTGTGCTCAACCCATCAGTGCTGCATCCCACCTGCTCCCACCGTTGTGAGAACTTGGCATCGTCAGGCTGATTGATTTTAGCTGATTTCCAGTTCCGGAGGCCAGTCCTTTTTAGGGGCTTGCTGGGCTGTCTTTCCCTGCCGTGTGCCTGGCTCTTCGTTCTGCGATGGTAGCTTAGTGAACAGAAGCTGCGTCCACTCTCACCGCCTTTGCTTTTGTGGCTTGTGCATTTTGTGTCCCCTTTGGGACCTTTACCTAGGCGAGATCATGAAGTTACTCTGTTAATTTGCGAAAGTGGTGTTCTTTCACCCTTTGCATTTAGATTTGCTGTCCACCTGGAATGCGTTTTGTGTAGGGTGTGGGAGGGTATGAAAAAGAGTGTCTTAGCTCTTCTTGCCCTGTGTATTTCAGGGTTACTTTTAGATTAAGCTTGTCAAGTGCCACAACGTACCTGTTGAGATTTTGATTAGCATTGCTCTGAATCAGTGTAAGGAGAATTAACAACTTTTCATGTTGAGCATTGCAGCCCACAGACATGATGTCTCCCTCCATCCATTCAAATCTTTTTACTTTGTCTCAGTAATGTTTTATGGTTTTCTGTGAGGAGACTTTGCCTATTTCTTGTGACACTTATTCTTAGGTGTTTAGTGTGTGTATTTTAGTCTTATTATCAGTAGTATCATCAAAAATTTTTACTTACTGCTTATTGCTAGAATGTAGACATCAGATGGTGTTTGTATATCGATTATTTGGCAGCCTTGCTAAATTCAGTTACAGAAGGCGCTCGAGGTATATACGGTCATGTCATCTGCAAATAATGACAGTTCTATTTCCATCCATTTTACCTCTTTTCTCCCCTTTCTGCACTGATTAGGACTTTGAGTAAAATGTTGAAAAGAGATGTCCTTGGCTTGCTTCTCTTCTCAGAGGGAAAGTGTTCAATATCTGCCCGTTAATTATGGTGTCTCCTGCTGGGGTTTTCAAAGACGCCTTTTGTTACCCTAAGGAGTGTGCTTCCTTTCATCCGAGCTTAAGAAGGATTTTAAAAAGTCATGTATAATCATTTTAAAATCATGAATGATTGTTAAATTGCTTTAATTTTCTGCCATTTTTTGAGATGATTGTTTTATTTTTCACCTTTATTCTGTTAATGTGGCAAATTAGGTTGATTTTCTGTTAAACCTCTTTGCATTCATTCCCAGGATAAAACTGGCTTGGTCATGAGGCATTATTCTTTGTATACATAGCTGGATTCAGTTTGAAAATCTTTATGTATTGCAATTATTATCATCTTAAATTAACCTTTTAGAAGAGGCTAAAACTATGTTTTGCGTTGATATTTTTTTCTTGTTTATGTCTCAGGTCCCACAGTTCACTTATTTCGCAGTGGTACACCTGAGTTTTGTTTATTACGGTGGCATTTGTGCATTAATTTGGAGGGCAGGGGTGCCCAGCCTTGTTGTGGTTGTGCCACAGGAGCTTGAGAGGGGCCGAGTGACGACTGTTCCATCTCTGATAGACTGTGTAGGGAATATTAAGGCTGCTTCAGGGTTGGGGAGGGACTCAGGTTTTTTAGTCCTCCTGTCCCGTTACACCCCTGTCTCTGTTACCTCCCCAGATATCCCCAGCCCTCTGGACTTGTCCTCTGTCTCACCTCCTGCCTTCCTCAGCAAAGCTCTCCTTAGTTGCGTGCTCACCAGGGCCATGCACGGGGCGGGGGCGGGGAGCATGTGGCAGGAGGGACCTCACAGGGCAAAGGCCTGGTTCCTGGGCCCTGGGCCCGGCATGAGGTCCTCACGCACTGCTCCAGCAGCCAATGGCTCTCTAGAGTAAAGAATGGAGATGAAGATGTGACCTACTCATGAATTATTGTAAAGATTAAGTGAATTATGTGCCCTTCTTTTAAGTGATGTAATTGAGGGATATTTAATGTCATTGAAATGCATTCACAATGCAATGTTAATTGAAAATAGCTGGGTGAAGTATCGCATTTCTTGAAAATTACACATACATGTATACATGTATGTGTGTATGTGTATATTTGTATATGTGCATACACATATACACATATATGCACATAGAATGCTGGCTTTTTTCTTATGGCTTTTCTGTATTCTAAATTTTCTATAGTAAAATCCTGCTTTATTTTTGTATTAAGAAAAATAAATCTGTAAGTTATTTTGAAGAGCAAACTATGATGTTCATCACAGCATTGTGCAGAATAGTTATTAGTTGGAAATTACCCAACTTCACTACCCAATCTCCAGTAATAGGGTAATGGTATGTTATGAGGCTTTATGATTGCTGCATTAAAATGTTAATTATTAATTTCTTAAATTTTATATTGCTTAGTATTTTTATTTTATTTTAGGCAAACTTTGGAGTCGGAGTTTAAAACTAGCTTATACTCTACTTAATAAACTGACTAGTAAGAATGAACCACTACTTAAACCTGGAGACAGAGTAAGTAACTAGAATGCGCTTTATTGGAGTGAGCAAAAGCAGAGACTTTAAAAACCTGTTTCATTGAAATCAGTGTTCTATCAGTTGGTTAGAATCAACCATTAATACACGGCATTTAAAGTCAGCATTTAATACACAAGGCATTAAACAACATTAAATATGGGGAAAGTTTGCGATACGGAGTAAAATGATTATTCTTATTCTGTCATTGTCCACTGACCTGCATCTTCTTTTCCCTTTGATTTCACGTATGTTGATATTAATAAATGTTAAATTTCCATAACTTAAGATTTTATGAATTAACATTGGCCTGACTTTGAAGATCTGTGTGCTTGGTATTCATCTCCTTCCCTGTCCCATGTGTCCAGGCAGCCCCTCTTACCTGCCTGCCACATAAAACACAAAAGGAACTGTAGGCTGGTTCCCTTTTGCTACACTAGGCCCTATAGGGTTGGCAGTAGCCACGTGGGATAGGGAAAGAGAGAAACTTAACCAAAATTAAACAAAATTAAAAATTTAGTTCCTCATTCACACGGGCCACATTTTAAGAGCTCAGGAGCCACATGAGGCTAGAAAATTTCCATCATCCTAGAAAGTTCCGTTGGACAGTACTGCTGTGGGCAAGCTGAACCAGACTGGAGGAGCCCAGGTGTACTAGGAAGTCCACGGTTCAAGACAGGAGAATGTGGTGGAAACCAGTGTACCTAGTGAAGAGGTTACTTGTGTCAGGTCACCAGCAAGGAAAGCCAGCGGTCTTACAGCTGGCAGGCAGCCCCAAGGAGTTCTGTCAGTGCCTTACCAGGAGCCAAGGACAATTGAGAAGGAAGCATCAATATGAAAGAAAACACCAAAACGCAAAGAAAAGGGAAGATGGCGAGAAGGGAGGGGGGAAACAAGAAAGCGAGGGAGGGAAGAGGAAACAAACAAACTTGGAGGAAAGGTAGATACAGAAAACAAATTTTCTGAAAGTTAGTATTAATATCCCCAGAGATCTGAGATGAAGATGTTCCATAGATCAAGAACAGGATGCTGGTAAGAAAGACCAAGAGATGCAAAGTAGGAGAAAAACTAAGACAAAATTAAAGACTTGGTCAAGAAGATGCAACATCCAGCTGATGGCAGGAGTCCGGGAGGAGAAAGGGCAGAAAGCAGAATGTGATAAGTAGCAGTGTCCTGACCCGCGAGCGTAAATACCGAGAGTGAGTGTGGCAGACCACACCAGAGCGTGCATGGGATCGCGCATGGCACTTGGGGTGCAGAGAAGAATCTCCAAGCTTTCAGGGCAGTAAAAGTAGAATCAGCAATCACAGTGGCTTCATGACTTCTCAGCAGTGAAACTGGAAGAGAGTGGAGTGATACTTCAAAACTTCAGAGGGGCCGGGCGCGGTGGCTCACGCCTGTAATCCTAGCACTCTGGGAGGCCGAGGCGGGCGGATCGCTCAAGGTCAGGAGTTTGAAACCAGCCTGAGCAAGAGCGAGACCCCGTCTCTACTATAAATAGAAAGAAATTAATTG
>CAUYRT010048841.1:0-83701 GCA_963574885.1 Lepilemur ruficaudatus
TAGCTGGGCAACTAAAAAATATGTAGAAAAAATTAGCCGGGCATAGTGGTGCATGCCTGTAGTCCCAGCTACTTGGGAGGCTGAGATGAAGGATTGCTTAAGCCCAGGAGTTTGAGGTTGCTGTGAGCAAGGCTAACGCCACGACACTCTAGCCCGGGCAACAGGGCGAGACTCTGTCTCCAAAAAAAAAGAAAAAAATGGCATATACTTATATATACTTAGACTCCTGTTTTAATGTCATTTAGCTTCCTAGTTTATGTATTATTAATGTATCACCTTTATAGATATACAAGTGCTATCTGTTGACCTACAAAGGTAAAGTAGGGGAATTTTGTCCTTTCTGGGTCTTTTAAACCGTGAGATCACTCCCTTTTCTTCTTTGTGATCTGGGGAAAGCAGCGCAGCAGAAGCCAATTCTTGTTTTAATAACGTTAGCCTTTTTGTGATTCCTAGTGAGTCCTTTGACAAAATAATTGTCAAGTAGCTTACATTAAGTACCTTTTATACATTTGGTTTTTAATGTGATTTAATAAGCAAGAGGGAATTTAACATAGTGGGGTCACATTGCCTGGGTTTCAGTCCTGTCTCTGCCACTTAACAGTTATGTGATCTTAGGCAAATAACCTCTCTGTGTGTCAGTTTCTCTCATCTATAAAATGGTGATAATAATAGTACCTAAGTCATTGATTTGTTATGAGATTCTAAATGAATTAATATATATATATATAGAGAGAAAGAAAGTACCTGGTTTGTGTAAACATTTGCTGGTTATCATTGGTAATGATTTTTGGGGAATTATGGGATAAAATTAACCAGATGGACAAGTAGAGCCATATGACTGTACCACTCAGAAATACAGTATTTTGAGAATAAACTAAATATACATGCTTCAGATAAAAATACTCATTGTATGCATCTTGTTGTATCCTTCTGTATAATATTATGTTAATAATTTTATTAATCCCCAGGATAGGCAGGACATAGTCGTAGAATCAAGGTGGAGGTACTCATTGAGGAAGGATGTTGCTGTGAACTATAAACGAGGTGGTGCAACCAAAAATAAAAGAGCCAGATGACTTCACTCTGCCATGTGGAACCAGACTACTAGAATTAGAACCTGGCACTGCATACTTTCTGGAGGCCTTGTGAAAGTGAAAGAAGGTCTCTAGCCTTGAAAAACTTGTAGGTGACATATAGGGACTCACCAAATGGGAAATGAAATACATTAATTATATTATTGGATGTTTTAAGATATGAGCTGAGTTTCTTTACACATGTCCTTCCTACAAGCAGAGAAAAAAATACCTAAAAAATCTTCTTTCTAGATGAATTTTTTCCCCCAATGATGTCAGCTATGGTAAGCAGCAGAGTCTGTGAGTAGCAGGGTTCCACAAACATAAAATTCTTAAACACTATTCAAAGCCAGCATGTAGCCTACGTAGGGACGGGTAGGGATCCCTCCCTTTTATAAGACAAAAACTAGAAAAGGGACAGTAACCACCTTTAGAAGAGTGTTTTTGTTTCTGAAATATGGAAAGGCTGGCTTTTAGTACTATATCCTAATTTGTGTGCTATTGAGAGTGGATTACAATAACGTTTTTATTTTTATTTATCTATTTATTTATTTTTGAGACAGTCTCACTGTTGCCCAGGCTAGAGTGCCGTGGCATCAGCCTGGCTCACAGCAACCTCAAACTCCTGGGCTCAAGCGATCCTCCTGCTTCAGCCTCCTGAGTAGCTGGGACTACAAGCATGCACCACCATGCCTGGTTAATTTTTTCTATATATATTTTTAGTTGGCCAGTTAATTTCTTTCTATTTTTAGTAGAGACGAGGTCTTGCTTTTGCTTAGGCTGGTTTCGAACTCCTGACCTTGAGCGATCCTCCTGCCCCAGCCTCCCAGAGTGCTAGGATTACAGGCATGAGCCACTGCGCCCGGCCACAATAGTGTTTTTAAAGAGTGATGAATTACATTAATTGTAATTTTGATTTGTAAACCCTGCCTCCTTTAAAAGTAATTTTTTCCTAAAATTATTTTATATCTTTCTAGGCTTCAGAGAATTTTATCTATTCTTGTGCTGGATGCTGTGTGGCCACCTATGTTTTAGGCATCTGTGATCGACACAATGACAATATAATGCTTCGAAGCACAGGACACATGTTTCACATTGACTTTGGAAAGTTTTTGGGCCATGCACAGATGTTTGGTAGCTTTAAAAGGTACTAATATTATTATTATTGCTTTTGCTAGGGGAAAAGGGTACTTCTTGTTTGAGAAGTTAATGTCCCAAAGCTTGCCTTTTCCTTGCTATGTGTTGCCTTGTGGCTCCCTTTGAGCATAACTGGGGATGAACAAGGCCCCAAGAGATGACTTTACCACATAGTAGATGAGAGTGTTTGTGTGTGTGTGTGTGTGTGTGTGTGTGTGTGTAAACTTTGTTGAAACAAATTAAGGTAATTCTATTCTATCTAGCAGTAACTATTAGTAATGGTTCAGTTTGTATAATGGCAATGAGTACAAAGTTTTTTTCTTTGTATGTTTGTTCACTGCTGTTTGGTCTCTCTTTGGATGTGTGAATTTATAAATATCACCTTGGAGAAAATTATATATATAAATTCTATCTAAATAGTGAGATTATGATGCGATAGCTTTCTTGAAAATGTGAATTTTAAAGAATTATGGAAATTCAAAACTGCCTGATATGAAGTTTCCTCAGAAATTGCTACAGCTCAGATAGCTTAGTTTAATAACCATGTAATAGCAATAGCACTATTTGAATATCCTCTGTAAATAATACTTTGTGTGTACTTTCATTGTAAATAGGGATCGGGCTCCTTTTGTGCTGACCTCTGATATGGCATATGTCATTAATGGAGGTGAAAAGCCCACCATTCGTTTCCAGTTGTTTGTGGACCTCTGCTGTCAGGCCTACAACTTGATAAGAAAGCAAACAAACCTCTTTCTTAACCTCCTTTCACTGGTAACTGTTCTTTATAAGCATTTAATTTTTATATTAATGCATTTGTACTTTAATCGCTAAAAAAGGATTTTTTTGTGATTTTGGAATATAATTTTTACTGTAGTCAAAAATGTCAGGTAATAAATTATAACTAATATTTTTAAATTACTGCTCTGTGAAATAAACTAGATGTAGGAGTACTTATTTTCTGACTCCATTTATATAAAATACAAAATATAAGCCAGTAGAGTGGCTACCCTGGGGGTGGGGAGTAGTAGTAACTGAAGCTCAAGAAGGGCCTTTGGGATGCAGATGTCTTAATCTGGGTGTGTTCAGATTGTGAACATTATTTAATCTGTACGCTTAAGGTTTCTGTCATTTTCTGGATGTGTATTATTATCTATTTAAGTAAAAAGTAAAAACAAAAACAGAAAAACTCTGTATGATTATTTTTTTTTTAATTTTTTAAATTTTTTTATTTTATTTTTTTTTAGACAGAGTCTCACTCTGTTGCCCAGGCTAGAGTGCCGTGGTGTCAGCCTAGCTCACAGCAACCTCAAACTACTGGGCTCAAGCAATCCTCCTGCCTCAGCCTCCCAAGTAGCTGGGACTACAGGCATGTGCCACCATGCCTGGCTAATTTTTTCTATATATTCTTAGTTGGCCAATTAATTTCTTTCTATTTATAGTAGAGACGAGGTCTTGCTCTTGCTCAGGCTGGTTTTGAGCTCCTGACCTTGAGCGATCCGCCTACTTCGGCCTCCCAGAGTGCTAGGATTACAGGCGTGAGCCACCGCGCCCGGCCTGTTGGCACTTCTAATTGGCTCTTTTGGCACTTAATAGTTGGCCTAATCCAATACTGAAATCATATATAACTGTATTATTTAAATTTCTTTTAAAACTGAGGTTCAACAGTGAAGTTCCTGTCATACTAAACAATGTTACTAGTCCCCATGAAAACAGAGATGAAGAAGAATCGTGGGCAAAACGTCAAAGCCCTGTTTATTGTTATTGTTCCTTTCATTACTATTGTCTAATGTCTAATACTGTTGTCTAATTAGACATTACTAATGTCTAAACATGAGTTTAAAAAGTCGTGTGCATATATCAACTGGAAGCATAATTTATACACATATGATGGAAAATTAGAAAAGAATAATTATTACTGAGATCTCAAAAGACAGTATGGATGCAGGCACTGACTTTCTATTCTTTTTTTCCCCTTTCCAGCTACGCCCATGTGTTTATTTAAAACGAAAGTGCTTTTTCCCATGCCCTTCCTTTTGGGTGTGGCAGATTTACAACATCAGGCCCTGAAGTGAGAGGAAAAAAGTAAGAGGAAAGACAGGATGTCTTTCATAACCAGATAAGCTGAGATGAGCACCGGATGAGACAGCCTACTAGTTTTTTACTTCATTTTTCTCCAATTTACCATGTATTCTATGAGCATATAAAATAGGCTAACAAACACGGATATTCAAAATCTTAAGACCATTTGAGTGAGCTTCTGTCCTGCTCCCAGTGTGTGGAAACTCTTGTCCCATTATGGCTGCCATGTCCTTTCCTGAGGGGATTTCACTCAACAACCAAAGGTAAATGGATGTGAATATTATTTAGTGATTGTGTATCTATTTTCTGGATTTATAGAAGTTTATCTGTACAGAAGAGCTGATGCTATTATAGCATAAAATCCAGTCTGGCATAGGAAAATACGTAAAGTAGAATTGTTTACTATGTACTAATTATTCATCACCCTCAAGGTGTAGCAACAGTTGAGAAAGAAAATAGAATCACAGGGAAGTGACAAAGATCTCTAACAACAGAAATTTCACCTGACCTGCTGTCCTAATGATTAAGAGGGCACACCAAACAGCAAGACTGGATTAATCTTTTATAAAATAATCATGAGCAGACACCCAAGGTTGCTTATCATTGCCCTGTGTGCTCAGATAACTTACAGGTAAAAGATCCTGTTATCTCATCCTGTCAAGCTTGAGTTGTCTTCAGTCTTATCTTCAGGGGAAGTTGTATCTTTCTCAGAGAAGATACAGATTTCAATTTAAAGCAAGGCAGAGAAAAGGTGTGTTCAGAGAGGAAAAAGGGGTATTATAATTGAACAAAATTAAGATTCCTGGGATCATCACCATTATTATGCACTAATATTTTAGAAGTTCTGGGTGAAACACAAAACAAAAAAGATATGAATATTTAAAAAAAGAAGAAACAAAATTATCTTTCTTGTAGATGATGATTGTAACTTTGAGAATCCAAAGAGATCAGCTTAAAGACTGCCTGAATTGATTAGTTCAGAAAAGTGACAAGATAAAAAATAAATTAACAAAAATGAATAGTATATCTTTATGAGCCAGTGAGAAAATACATTGGACAAGGAATGCTCATTTATAACGATAAAACAAAAATATAAAATGTGTAGGATTAATTCCAGAGAACCATGACATATATGGAGAAAATTATTAACATTTAAAAAATTAATGAATACATGATCCAGGCAACAGTCAGAGCCCTAGAAAATGGTGGGCTGAGAGGAAAAGGGAAAAGGTTGGGCCCCATCCTAGCCCTGTGCTCCTGGGAGCAACTTGTCTAGGCTGGCAGCCACTGGGCAGTTGGATTCCAGTGATTTCTGTGCCCTAGAAAAGCAGCCAGATGGTGTTTTAGTCTTTGCATGAGCTGGAGCCTCACTAGTTCTGGCCAACACTTTTGGATATAGGAGATGCATATGCCCCGACATGGTCCCTGGACCTTGGCGGCTGCACTCTCCAGCAATGTCCGGGATTCTTATAAATGTAGGGGTCAGTAGAAACATAATTGCTTTGCACTTTCTGAAATGACTGGCTGGTGCTGAATAGCTCAGGGACCAGCACTATGAAGGATGCTGAGCTGAGGACAGAGTCAAGTGGACACCCTAGAAACATGTATAGACATTATGTTTATTACTATATAAAAATAAAGAAAGGGAGAAAATACCATAGGTATAAATACATCCAAACAATTGTCTTGGGTTGTGGAATTATGTACAGGTATTCTGTACCTGTACAGAATTATGTACAGTATTATGTACTATTCTGGGGGACAGATGTGTTTTAGATTTCAGAAGCGTTTGGATTTTGGAAATGTCATACTATATATATATATGTGTGTGTATATATATATATATAACATACACATATGTATACCATGTTGCAGTACATCCTTGGCATGGTATAGGATAGCATTCTTTCACCATAATTATTAATATCTCTGCAGTAAAGTGTAATGTTGTTCATATAAAATGGTATAAATAAACACTAAATATAGTCTCAGATAAGTGCAGGTCAGATGATCTTACTGCCTTAAGACTTACAAAAATACTTTTAGATTCAGACCTTCATGTGTTTTAGAATTGCAAATAGTGACTGGACTTGCAAATTTCTCTATTTCTCAAATTTGTAAAATAATGTGATGAGGGCCAGGCGCAGTGGCTCACGCCTGTAATCCTAGCAATCTGGGAGGCCGAGGCAGGCAGATCACTCAAGGTCAGGAGTTCGAAACTAGCCGAGCAAGAGCGAGACCCCGTCTTTACTATGAATAGCAAGAAATTAATTGGCCAACTAAAAATATACGGAAAAATTAGCCGGGCATGGTGGCGCATGCCTGTAGTCCCAGCTACTGGGGAGGCTGAGGCAGAAGGATCGCTTCAGCCCAGAAGTTTGAGGTTGCTGTGAGCTAGGCTGACGCCATGGCACTCTAGCCAGGGCAACAAACTGAGACTCTGTATCAAAAAAAAAAAATGTGATGAGGTTACAGATTTACTCATCTTACCCACAGATGGAAGGAGAAAAGGCAGTCTATCCTTGTCTACAACTGCTCCAGTCTTCCCCATAATTTCCCCACCCCACTGGCTAATTGAAGCGACTTGGACTTGTTAATTAAGGATATTCCCTTTTTTCCCCATTAAAATAATTTGAAAATCTCTTTCACGTTTAGTCTTCTCTGTTGTAGAGGATGAGGAGGAGAGCCTCCAGTCTCCTTTCGGCCGCAGGAGGCAATCCTCACGGACTTGGGTCCTTGTACTATCTCTGCACTGCCATTCTTTATCATAAAAAGCTATTGTAAATAGTTTAAATATTAAAAATATAGAATATAAGCTCGATTCTATATATGTTTAACACACATTTATGTTCAAATATCCATATGAATAAAAATGTTTAAAACTATCTCTTGTGTCACTCCCTAAGTATAACAACATAAATTTATGACTGCACAACTATTTTATGGCTGTTACAAAACATAATATAGTATAACTAAAATTAGAACTAAAAGACTGCTTATCTTTAGAAGACGAGCCTGTCTTCTAAAAGCATAATAAAAAAATACTTATTTTTCCGTCCTTCTCTCAAAGATATCACTAGATAGAAAGGAATTACTAAAGATTTTAGGGATAGAAATATATGGTTGGAGCTTTAGTTGCGAGCCGGTTTAATCTGAGAAAAGTGCTTAGGAAGAGAGTCAAGGCGCTAGATACGACGTCAGGGGCTACAATTTCGGTCACGTCATCTGTTCCCGCAGTTGTGCAAAAAGGAATGACTGGAGCTGAGCAGCATACGGAGCTCCAGGAGAGCCAGCTCCCCAGTCCGGGTCGCCCTGCCCGGCGGGAGGAGCCCGGCGGTCCCGCGTGCAGGGCCGGTCCGCTCCAGGAGCTCTCCCGCGACACGGAGAGGGCGCCCACGGGTCCCTCCTGCGGGCGCCCCGCACTTATCAGCTGGGGCGCACACACGCTTGACCTCCCCGCACGCGGCGCTCGTCGCGGGCGGCGTCCGCACCGTCACCCTAAGGGGCCTGGCCGGAGCGTTCGTCTCACGGGGGACGAGGCAGCGCCCGCGGTAAAACCCCTGCCCTCGGGCTCACACTCGCCGCCCCTCCAGCGCCCCCGTTTCCTTCCTCAACATGCTGCGGGCCTCGGAGACAGGCCAGCGGGGCGATCTTGAACGTGAGGCGGGGGGAAGCCTCGCTCCTGCGGAGGGGCGGCCGCACCACGCACGGCGGCGCGGGAGAGAGCACTGATGGCTGCCCCGTTTCCCGGTTACGTGCGTGCACGCAGAAGCCAAAGCTTCGCCCGCCACTCCCGCTTTTCCAGACGGATTAAAGGGCTGGGCGCGCTAGTGCGAGACGTGTGAAACTGAGCGCGCCTCATGGCGGCCGCTGAACCCAGGCCGCCCACACTCCCGCCCGCCGCACCCGCGATGTGCGCAGCGCACGCGCGCTAGGGCTCCCCAGGCGGCCGAGGGCCCCGCCCCGAGATGGGCGTGCCTGGCGCAGCTGCGGCTGACCAATCGGCTGGCGCACCTGCGCGAGGACCTTCCTCCACCCCCCGCCCTCGCCCGCCCAGCCGGCTCCCGGCAGCACGTGGCAGTGTTTGTGTACGTGCGGCGGCCGCAAGGCTGGGGAAGGTCCTCGCCCCAGAGGGTGAAGCGGCAGGGGCGCGGCCAGGTTGCGGCGCTGGGGCGAGGGGCCGCCCCGCTCCCCCGGCAGTCTTTAAATTCTCCCATACTGTGCACTCCTACCTGCCGGTCTTCAGCGACTGTCCCACCACTCTGCACTTCCAGAGACGTTTGTCATCTGCGTTAGCCGGGAAATGCAGTTGCTTGATTGCAACCCGGAGGTGAGACTCGTGCCCTTTTGGTCCGTGGGGCTAAAGCTTCCAGATGTCTCTTTCCGGGAGCCCTGGGAGGGTGATCGTGGACAGACCACTGGACGCTGCCTCGTCAAGCCTCGTCAGAGTTGGTTTTGGAATCGGGAAGGTGTTTCAACCCGGACAGGGCGCAGGCTGGGCAAGGCGAGAGAGGTGCTGGATCTGTTCTCTTCCCGCAGGCGGATAGTCTGAAGCATTTGCTGGAGACAGGGACCTCGGTCAACGCACCCCCGGATTCCTGTGAGCAGTCGCCTGTCCACTTAGCAGCAGGTGGCGGCCTTGTGTACTTTCTTCTCTGGCAGCTGCAAACGGGCGCTGACCTCAATCAGCAGGTAACTAGGTAACGGATTGTTGCTGTGTACAATCCTCCCCTCCACCCCAAATCCACACAAAACATTTCTTACACGCCAAAAATGTTGAGTTGTTTTAGTTGTTTTAAACATGTCTATGGCAGCGATGTCCAATAGAAATAGAATGCTAGAGAGGTATGTAATTTTAAATTTTTTAGTAGCCACATCAATAGAGTAAAACAAAACATGAAATCTTAGTAATTTAACCTAACTTATCCAAAATATTATCTTTTCAATATGTAAAAAACGTTAAGCAATTATTGATGTGGTATTTTATTTTATTTTTTGAGACAAAGTCTCATTCTGTTGCCCGGGCTCGAGTGAGTGCCGTGGCGTCAGCCTAGCTCACAGCAACCTCACGCTCCTGGGCTCAAGCAATCCTCCTGCCTCAGCCTCCCGAGTAGCTGGGACTACAGGCATGTGCCACCATGCCCGGCTACTTTTTTCTATATATTTTTAGTTGGCCAATTAATTTCTTTCTATTTATAGTAGAGACGAGGTCTCGCTCTTGCTCAGGCTGCTTTCGGACTCCTGACCTTGAGCGATTCGCCTGCCTCGGCCTCCCAGAGTGCTAGGATTACAGGTGTGAGCCACCGCGCCTGGCCATTGATGAGGTATTTTATTTATTTTAGTTTTACTGCGTCTTCACAGTCTGATGTGGCAGCGTATCCTAATTCAAACGAGCCACATTTCAAATGCACTTTGGCTGGGCGTGGCTATTGGCTATCACACTGGACAGCATAGGTCTACAGTTTATTTCAAAAGAAATGATTGCTACATTATCAAAAGTCTCAGTACAGCAACTGAAATAATTTGTGAGGCATGCTCACAGTCATTATGGTTTCCTAAAGAATTTTCTTATGGTAGTTCACATCTTCCATTGAGTATTATAAAGTATGGTGAATTTTAAATTGTAAACCTTTGACTTCTGTAGAATTCTACTTTGCTTTTATTCACTTAAATTTTAATGTGGATGTGGCTGCATGTTTTTATTAATGAAAAATTGGTATTAAAAGCACATGAACTTAATCAAAATAGACTGAATTAAATTAAGTCCAGTAGAATGCAAGTCTGACTATAAATAGCTCAAATAGCTATTCCCAGACTTTACCCACAAACTTCCACAGAAAGTATTTTCGGGAGAGACTCTAAAATGCACTGTCTTATCCTTAAGGATGTTTTGGGAGAAGCTCCACTACACAAGGCAGCAAAAGTCGGAAGCCTGGAATGCCTTAGCCTGCTTGTAGCCAGTGATGCCCAAATTGAGTGAGTATAAAATCAGCAGTTTCAAATTTTTTGTTTTCTTGGATTACTCAGATTCTTGAAGCTTAATTACACGTGCTTTAAAACATAATGCTTGCCTAATTGATAATTTAGTCCCCTCATTTAAATGTTAATGTAGGCTGTTAGTGATAACCCAATAATATTCAATTTGAGTAAGTGAAAACTGGATCGTGAGCAATCAGAGGTGCTGTCCTGTTCATTATGGCAGTATTCTACTTCAGCTTTGGTTTAGGAAAACCCATTTTATGGAAGTTCTCATTGACTACCTCTGGGTACTCATTCACTGTATTGAACAACAAATACTCTTATATTCATTTAAACATGGGGCCGGGCGTGGTGGCTCACGCCTGTAATCCTAGCACTCTGGGAGGCCGAGGCGGGCAGATTGCTCAAGGTCAGGAGCTCGAAACATGGAATGCCCAGTCTGTGCTGGACTCTGCTACCACTGAGTATATGACAGCATAACTGAAATTTCCCTATGTGTCCTTTACCCCTTTTCTGCAACCAACATTTCTATGAGCCCCAAATTTCTTAGCTAAAAAGATATAACAAAGACTAAATTATCAATTTTTTAACTCAATTTTTGTCATAATTTCAGTTTATGTAATAAGGATGGGCAAACAGCTGAAGATCTTGCTTGGTCATGTGGATTTCCAGAATGTGCAAAGTTTCTTACAACAATTAAATATATGCAGACAATAAAATCGAGTGAACAATCTGATAGAGATCATTGTGTTCCGGTGCTTAGACAGAAACGAAGTTTTGGAAGTGCAGAGAATACAAGCGGGAAAAGGAAGTGTTGGTGAGTAATGTGTAGCTGCTGCTTCCTGCCTCCCTCAAGGGCCTCCTGTTTAGTATAGAATTTATTGTTCCATTTAAATATGGACACTCCTATTTCTAGTATTATCATTAACACTTTAATATTGGTTATAGTTACTACTGCTAGATTCTAGGGACCAATAATTGGCCTGCATGGTGGTGGTTTGGGGAGAAAACCTTTTAAGTGTTTAATGTTAATATAATCTTTTTTAAAAACAGATACCATGTTGGTTATGAAAAGTTTTGAAGAATGCCTTCATTTCCTGCAGATCTACAAGCTACTGCTTTTGGCTTACCCTATGTGTCTAAACTCCTAAGGAGGAAGAAAACTTTCTTCCAAGTGAAGATAACATTTAAGAATACATGTATTTACATGCCTATAATATTTTGGTTGTGCATGCTTTGTCTTCTAAGTTATTAAAGGAATGTCTAAAGAATAAATTCTCTGTGTAGTATTTACAACCTTTGAAAAACATCAGTTTAAACCATCAAACAATACCCAGAATTTAATCTGAAATTAAACTTATTCTTTATTAAATTTACAATACCACTTTACTGCAGTCTTTGACTCCAAGACACTTTAAATAATATTTGGTCGCTGAGGAAGGCATAAGTTATAGTAAGCATCCTTGTTCCAAAAGTCTGGACCCTTCCATCCACACCAGCCCTGTACATGAGAGAAGGGAAAGGAAAATCTTTTACAAAGTTACACAACTACACGGTGGAAATTACAACATGAGGCTCTGTCAACAGGACCTGGGAATAAGACTCTAAATACTTATATAATTCAAGGATTTGAATTCCTACTAAGAATAGAAAAGTAATTTATTTCGGTCCATGTAAGTAGATTTTAAAACTTTTAATTCTCTAGAAATCATCAAAAAAGACAGACTTCCTTATAGTAACTGTGACTCCAGATATCACAGTCTATTGATTCTCAGATAGACAGCTTTACAACTGTAGGAGTTGATGACTCGTCGGTGGCATGTGCTAGTCTAATTGGCAGTCTGCTTTTCTTGGTAGTCCATAAAAGACCATTCAGTTGCATCTTACGTATGTTGAAATGTGGTGGTGAGAAATCTCAGCTTGCCCCATGAGTTGCATTCTATGCCTTTCATTTTCCTCAGGCTATATTCAATTCCACTTTCTATTTTTCATGTCAGTATTAATCTTGTCCCTAGCAGAGAAAATTACTTTCAAACAAAATCTCATTTAGAATATGAAAGTGTATCACATTTCTTCTGGGACCACTGATTTATTTTCTTAAAGAAGAAAACTTGAAGAAAAAGCTGATGGCCAGTCTCTGTTACATCATTCTCAAATGAAATGCTTTGTTTGAGAAATACCTGTAAGGAGGCTAGCTGAGGACTTAAAACACCATTGAGTAAGAGACAGACAGCGGTCTTACTCCTTGCTCTACCGCTGAAGCTGCTGGGTATTATAGCAGGGACCTAGAGTCAAGAGTTTATAGTTTCTGTAGAAGATGGTGTGTTAGCCATCCTCTCCCCACCCCCACCCCCTTTTTTTTTGGAGACAGGCTCTATGTCACCCGGGCTAGAGTGCAGTGGCATGATCATAGCTCACTGCAACCTCAAATTCCTGGGCACAAGCGATCCTCCTGCCTCAGCCTCCCAAGTAGTTGGGACTACAGGCACATGCCACCACACCCAGCTAATTTTTCTATTTCTTATAGAGATGGGGTCTTGCCCTGTTTGACTATGTTGCTCAGGCTGTTGTCAAACTCCTGGTCTCAAGTGATCCTCCCACCTCAGCCAGAATGCTAGGATTACAGGTGTGACACCACGCCTGGCCTTGGCTCTATCTATACAGTGTAGAGGAGGGAGGATGGAGTAGAGATGCTCTTTTTAATTTTTTTTAAATAAGACATACATTATAAAAATTCAAACAAGATGAAACTAAAAAATAAAAACATCCTCCACCATTCCTCCTCCTCCTCCCTAGGTAACCACCATTAAGTTTGGTTTATTGTTTTTTAGACCTGTTTCTATATGGAAATAACATTCTATTTATCATCTCATTTTTCCAGCAAAAATTTCTCTAATAAAGTTAATGCCCTAAAATCTGTTTTCTTAACAGACAAATATAAAGAAGGCTTTTGCTATCTCTGTTTTAACCTTTTTGTGATGCTTTCACACATGTAGGCCTTCTCCAGATAACCAGATCCAATTTTTTAAAAAAGAGAAATGAGTAGAAAAAGTACCAAAATGGGAACATAATGCTGCTTTCTTTTGAGATGACTGGCCTGGGAACTTCAAACCGCGAAGTTCCACAAGAGGGTCAAGAGAGATCAGGCAGAGGCAGAACTCTCCTCTCCTCTCCTAGATGCATAGAGTCAAGTAAGTCAATAGTTCTACTGACGGCTGGACCTTGGCTTCATAGTTTCTTGTACGTGCTAATAGAATAAGGAGGTTTCTGCTGTTGCAAAGTTCTACAGAAATGTAACTAGCAAAGAAGGAGACTGTAATTCTCACAGAAAGTGATCAGGGACCATGCCTTACTCTGCTTCAGAAAACCCTATCTAGATAATCCCACATATTGCAAAACCCCTTGAGCCAGCCAGAAAGTAGCAATTTATTATCTATATCAGCCCTCCTAATAAAAATAATTAAGGCTTTTCTCCCTGCCTTTAAGATAAAATCTAAATGCCTGGCTCACAATGACTACCCTGCTGGACTCAGCTCCTGCCTGTCCTTCCAGCCTCACCTCTTCACCATGCTCTGGGCGCCTGCACCTACCAACAGCTCTGGGAACACACCACGCTTTCCTTTCACCGTGCCACGTGGTCCCACTGCAGCATCAGCCTTGTAAACCTTTGTAAGAGATGGCTTTTCTTTTTTTCTTCTTGAGAATACTTTTTGGATTCTCCTCCTCTACTTTCCTCCTCTGTCCTACAGTAGTCTCGGAGAGTTCCTTAAAGACCTTTTTTAATACCCCTAGTGCGTAGGATAGTGGCTAGCACATATTAGGTACTTAATAAATGTTGAGGGAATGAACACTTTGCTACAGCGAGTAAACATTGCTATTTTCAGTAAGATGTGTACCAGTCAAAAATCTTTCATAGACTTTAAAATTCCAAATGACTTGAAAGAGTAAAGAAAAGAAAAAGAAAATACTTAACATTTTAAGAACACATTTCTATCCTGTTTTATCATTAACAAAAGACTAGTAAACTGAGGATCTAAGAGTTCAGCTACACACACACTGAAAGCTCTTTAACGTGTATATTAAGACATTTCATCTTAGGGCTTTAGCAACCTAATGCAGTTATATTCTTTGCAGCTTCTGAAAACACCTCACCAATGAATTTCGATGTTAAACCATCCAGTTCTCTAAGAATTCTGCTTTTAAAAACGTGACCTAATTAAACCACAACTTTCTTCAAAGTTCAGAGAAAACTTTCTTTGGTACTAATAAAATTGACGTAAGTGACAATATGACAAAAATGAAGAGTAGTAGGTAATAGGTTATATTCATTAGTTTATGGTTTAAAAGGTACACAGTCTCTGTAATTTCAATATATTTGGCAAAGAATATAGATGTTATCTAAAATTTAAGTTAATTATGTTTTATAATACTTTCTCCTAAAGATTTACTACTGAGTATTCATATGTGAGAATTAGTTGCCTATAAATTAACTTAAATTTATACCTCCTTTAGCTGATAATGTAAGAACAAACTCTTAAATACATCTTAACTTCAAGTCCTTGATAGAATGAGATCAGATTATATGTAAATTCAAATTGGTCAAGCCTCCATAATGTCTAGCACACAGCTTAGCTATTTTTTTGCTAAGTCTAAAATTATAAAATTTTATAATTCTACTCTTCTATTTTAAGACATTGATATACATCAATATATTTATGCAAAGCTATAAAATCATCAAAGAATTATATATATGAACTTTGTGTTCTATTATTAAGTTTAATAACTGAGTTTTAAAAACTCTAACCTAAATTTTGTCCTCTGCAATTTACTTTGTTCCCTCTTGTTCTCCTGTATAGAAAGATACTCGCTCACCACAGCCTTAGAACATGCCCTTACCATAAAGATCACTGCCCTGGGCTTACGGTCCTTCTGTGAACAGCAGTTTGCTATCCTTCATTTCGGGGTGCTTTGCCTTATGTCTAAATTTGCGTTAAATGGATACTTACCTTTTCCAAAATAACCTGTAGATCTTCAGCTCCTGTATAATGGGGATCTAGAATCAGAAATTTTATCTGCCCTGTTATCTCATTCCGTGCAACTCCGAGTATTGTGTGGGCCAAAACTCCTCCCCCTATAGAAGAAACATGAAATACAAAAGAGGGCATAAACCAATCTCCACTGCCTACTAAATTTAAATTTTATAAGACAGACTACTTCACCTATTAACTGATCTAAAACAGCATTAAATTGACTACTCTACACTGTAAAACACCATAATGTCAAATAAACTCTGAAAAGATAAAATGACATTTTAATACATAAATGATAAATCATATCTGTAATCATATAAAGTTTATATTCTACTGCTAAATCCAAAGAATTACCTAAACTGGATTTAGAAAGGGCCATAGAGGGTCCAAACTCCTCCCAACAGAGTAGCAATCACTGCTCTGGTCCCTCTCTCAGCAGACGGTCCAGCTGCCTCTGCTCTGAGTGATACAGCCCATCCACTCATGAAGTTTTCTGATACCCTGCTGACATCAGCCTACCTCTGTTTCCTACACACTAGCCTTAGCTTGCCTTCTGTCATCACAGGACAAGTCATCTTCTTCAAAGAACTATGCATCTTTAGATCAGCTAATCATATTTTACAAATAAAGTCTAGAGAGAATAAGTAATTTGCACAATGTCACACAGCCAGCCAAGTTAGTGACAGAGCCATGACTTTTGATTCTCAGTTTAGTGACCATCTCCTTTTTTTAATACTGCTCTTAGCTTTTTAAATGTTTGAACACAGTTATGATTTCTCTTCTTAGCCTTTACTTCTTCTGGTTACTAGAACCTTTTTTGTTCAAGCCACCTTGGAATTTTTTTTAAATATCCAGAGATCAATATGTGCAGTGTAAAAGTTAATTTAAAAATGTTTAAAATGACTGATTTTATGCAACATTAAATATTTATATTGGTGATAAGTTTTACATATGCTCCACTCTACCAAAAGTGCCGAAGATGTCCAAAACACCTTACCAATCATAATCGGCGTTCCTTCAGTCTGGAAATGATTAGCCAGTTCCCGTCCTTGAGAGGCCATTTCTGAACCTTGGCTAGAAAGAAACCATTGTCAGTCAGATGAACTACTTCCAACATGAAGGTTAACTAATAGGCTTGAGAGCCAATTTGTTCTTTTTCTTTCTTGGTTTGTTATTGAAAAAAATAAATAAATGTAAATAAATAAAATTAAGTGGTAGGGAACTGACTTCAATTTAAAGCAACATAAACTCTCTAAATATTTAAAGCCACTAACTGTGCGAGGAAAGCAGCTAAAAGACCTTGATTTTCTGCTTTTGGAACTGCATTAAGAAGGTTCTAGATTTTTAACATGAGATTGAAATAGGTCACCTTGATGCCCAGGGGGCTTTTTTTTTTTTTTTTTTTTTTTTGAGACAGAGTCTCACTCTATTGCCTGGGCTAGAGTGCTATGGTGTCAGCAGAGCTCACAGCAACCTCAAACTCCTGGGCCCAAGCGATCCTTCTGCCTCAGCCTCCCAAGTAGCTGGGACTATAGGCATGTGCCACCATGCCCGGCTAATTTTTTTTTACATATATTTTTAGTTGTCCAATTAATTTCTTTCTATTTTTAGTAGGGGGGGGGGTCTCACTCTTGCTCAGGCTGGTTTCGAACTCTTGACCTTGAGTGATCCTCCAGCCTCTGCCTGCCAGAGTGGTAGGATTACAGGCGTGAGCCACTGGGCACGGCCTGCCCAGGGGGCTGTTATGGATGAACTTAATTACCAGAAGAATGAGTTTTAAGTCCTGGGTTCTTTTCTTGCTCCTGGACTTCTGAATCTGTGTTTCTTTATCTTTAAATTAGGACCAATTCCTGACCTGTCTACCTGACAAGAGATTCTAGGACTAAAATACATGTCTGTGAAGCCAGGGTGAAAACTGCAAAATGTTTTCAAGTGCAGCATATTATTTTTTAAGGAATATTTGAATGTATATGCAATTTCTACTTTCAAGAAGAGAAAGAAAGTTGTACTGATAAGGGAGATATTTTGGGGGGGAGGTTCCAGGTGGTGCTAAACTTTAGCTCTTGCTGAATGAGGCATGTATAATAATGTTTTAATGTACCAAAACTAACTTTTTAAAAGTTCTTCACTCCTTAATCTGTCATTGGTTAGCACTGATTTCCATAGCTTTTCAGTACTTGGACAATAAGAATAATGTTACTATAGTTATCAATAGAAAAGCTATTTTAAAACATAAGCTCATATAATAAGGAGTAAACTAGTTATGGTCATAGAAAATGGTATTAATTTATATTTTCTCATATTTTAATATTAGGATTATATTAAAATATAGTGGAAAGATGAAATGAGTATGTTAATAGGACACATTATTAACATCTATTAACATCTTAGAAAGAAAAAGAGCAGGAGGTAATCAAAAAGGTCAATCACAGATCAACATTTGATTTTCTTCTTTGAAGACTTTTTAAAGACTTGAGTATTAAAAAACTAGACTTTGTATAACTTCACTTAAAGCTAACACATTTCTAAGTTTTCTTCTTCTAGGCTAAAATTAGGCCTAGACAATGCAAGTATATATCACAAAGTCTATTCATAAACTTAAAAGTCTTCTAAAAAATAACCAAAAAAAATTTAGGGTTAAAAAAATGACATATATAAAGCAATGAGATAATAATGAGGAAGAAAAAGGAGTGAAAATAAATGAGAAAAGCTACCATTTTTCTATTATTTTAATAAAAATGACAACTGTCACTTTGAAATGATTTATCTAATTTCTTAAAGTGTCCTTACCTGACAAACAGTATTTTTGAAGTTATACCAATCAATTGGTTTAGTACCAGCTGTACCTCAATGGATCCAATCCATTGCCGTGATCCGACAAATGTTGCTGGTTTGTCACCGGCATCAACTAGAGCCTTTATGTATTTAAAAATATAAAACAAAAAAAAATCCATACACAAGACAGCTATTAAAAATTACATTTAGGGCATTTTCCCTAATTATCAATACAAGGATACCTTTTCTTTTCAAAACAGAAATAAGTCTGCACCATGAGGTAACAGTAATTACTAATGGCATATTTAGAGCTAATGAAATGTAGTTGATTATAATTTAAAGTGGCATGTTCTGTACCTGCTGAATTTCTCTGTGTGTCGGGATGGACCGCTCTGTGTATCCCTGGTGTTTGAACCAAGAGCAGATCGTCTGCAGAGATCGATAAGCACAGCCCCAGCCATTGTCATCTATCCGATCCTGCATGTAATGGTGGTAACCATATGTGCCCTGGACCACATAAATCTATATGAAGAGAAGAAATACAGTAACATATGAACTTAAGATAGCAGTACATATTCTATATATACACCTGAGTTAGGTTTACTGTTCTCAGAGCTAGCCTGCTACTTCAGTTCCTTATAAAAATGCCTTACAGAACTATAGTTTCATGTTATACCCTTGGGGCTTTTTATTCAGGGTCCAAAGTCCTTACTAAGGGGTCCAGCAAGACCTGCCTTCTGGCCTCCTCTCCGACTTCATCTCCTACACTTTTCCCTGTTGCTTACTCTGCTTTCAGTTCAAACATACCAGGGGCAATCTGACCTTAGAGCTTTATGGTTCTCTTGGCCTAGAACTCTCTTTTCCCAAGTAATTGTGCAGCTTGCACCCTTACTTCACCCTGGTCTCTGTTCAGATGTCAGGCCTTGCCTGACCATCCACCATACAAATGGCATGCCCACTCTTGCACCACCCACCCCCTGCCTTGGCTATCATCTGTCCTTGCTTTATTTTTCAAAGCACTTACCTCTATTTGATATATTAATTATTATCATTTAAAAAATATCTGCCTGTCTACACTAATTTGTGAGCTCAGTGAGGGCATTTCTGGGCCTAAGCATCTTCAAGCGGCCTGGCACACAGGTGATATAAATGTTGATGAATAAATAATGACTGAATGAAGGACTAAAGGAACGAACAAACAGATGAAGGATCCATACAATGGGACACAGGAAGAATGTTTCTGCAATTTTGTAAACCTGCCATTGATTATAGCCCAGGTGTGTTACTTAACGACTCTAAAATAAAGGTCAATATCATATAAATTCTTACTTGTAGTATAATGCTAAGAATGCATGTCTTTTTGTATAAACTGGTATTATTTTCTAAAAATTAGGTGAGATGAGTCATGGGCAAAGATAGAATCCTCACTCCCAATTATAGAATATATATTCTGTTCTAGCACACATAGAAAATTTATAACTCAACCATGTGGCAGGCTAAAAATGCTCCCCAGAAGATATCTACATTCTACTCCCTGGAACTTGTGAATGCTACCTTCTATGGCAAAACAAAACAAAACAAAAAAAGGTATTCATAGATGTGATTATAAATTAAGAATCTTAAGAAGATGGGGAGATTATCCTGGACCACCCAGGTGGGCCCTAAATGTGATCATGTGTCTTTTTTTTAAGTCACCATCTGAAAGTAATATATATTCTTATAAAAGAGGCAGAGGGAAATTTGACACAGAGGAGGAGAAGGTAACAGGACTGAGGAGGCATAGATTAGAGTGATGGGGCCACAAAGCAAAAAATGCTGGAAGCCCTGAGAAGCTGGAATGGTAAGGAATGGATTCTCCCGCAGAACCTGTGGAGAGAGGGTGGCCCTGCTGACATCTTGATGTCAGCCCAGTGATACTGACTTCCAGCCTCTAGAACTGTGTCAGAATACATTTCTGCAGTTTCAAGCCATCGAGTTTGTGGTTTTTTACTTCATTCATAGAGCATACAAGTCTCAATAAATTTCAGAGTCAGTATCACTTAGAAATTCTTTTTGACCAATAGGCAAGGGTCAGAAACCAGCTAAAAAATAAATATATAAATTCTGACACATTTGGACATTAATAAACCACTTAAAAATAACACATACATTAAAAAACTATAACAGAAATGTAAAAATACCTAGAAGTGAACAAAATTAAAATCCTTCAAATTAAACCTATAGGATACAGTAAAAGCAGTGCTTTGCTTAAAATTTAAAACCTTACATTAGAAAAAGAAAGATTAACAATAAGCAAATTGTCCAACTCAAGAAGTTAGAAGAAAAACAATAAATCAAAGAAAGTAAAGGAAGAAGAAATTAGAGAGCAAAAAGTTAATGAAATAGAATACAAATGTTATAATAGAGGGGTTCAACAAAGCCAAAAGTTTTTTAAGACAGAGAGAAGGCACAAAAATGATAAAAAGAATGAAAAAAGAAAACATTACAACTGCAAGAGGTATTAAAACCTAGGTAAAAATAACTTACAAAAATGAAAAAGCCCTAAAGCCATTAACAAAACTAAATCTGTTATTAAAAATTTCCCACAAAGAAAATGCGAGGCCCAAATTGTTTTAAAGGTGAGTTTTACCAATCAAGGAAACATCCTGCCAGTCTTATATAAATTCCTCTAGAAAACTAAAAAAGAGGAAACATTATCTAACTCATTCAATGAGCCAGTTTATCACTGATAGAAAAACTAAATAAGAACAGTATAAGAAAATTATAAGCCAATTATCATTGACCAGCATAGATGCCAAAATCTTAAAATATTAGCAAAAATTCAGGAGTGAATAAAAAATAATAATGAATCATAACCAAACTGGGTTTATATTATGAATGCAAATCCATTATTGTTGGGAAATTTGTGCTGAAGTATTTAAGGGTAAACAGTATGATGTCTGCAGTTTTCTTTGAAATGGTTCAGGGGGAAAGAGAGGGAGAAATGAGGCAAATATAGCAAAACGTTGACAACTGTTGCAATTATGTATCAGCAGATATGTACAAGAATGTTCAGAGCAGGATTGTCTAAATAGCAAAAAACCTGGAAAATATCACACAAAGGTGTATTATATAGCAATAAAAATAATTGAACTGCAGCTAGGCAAAATACCATGGATAGATCTTAGATTACATAATATTGAGTGAAAAAGCAAGTTGTAGAAACTACATACAGGTTGATACCACTTCTATAAAACCCAAAAAAGCAAAACTAAAGCTATATTGCTGAGGTTAATATATACACATATGGTAAAACAATTTTAAAACAGGAAGGAAATGATGAACACAAAACTCAGTATAATAGTTCCTCTTAAAACTATGTTGTGAGGCCGAGCACAGTGGCTCATGCCTGTAATCCTAGCACTCTGGGAGGCCAAGGCGGGAGGACTGCTCGAGGTCAGGAGTTCGAGACCAGCCTGACCAAGAGCGAGACCCTGTCTCTATTCAAAATAGAAAGAAATTAGCCAAACAACTAAAAATAGAAAAAATTAGCCTGGCATGGTGGCACATGCCTGTAGTCTCAGCTACTTGGGAGGCTGAGGCAGAAGGATTGCTTGAGCCCAGGAGTTTGAGGTTGCTGTGAGCTATGATGATGCCACAGCACTCTAGCCTGGGCAACAGAGTGAGACTCTCCCTCCCCCCCCCCAAAAAAAAACAACTATGTTGTGAGATGCAAAGGAGTAGATAAGGAATGTATACACAGTCAGATTGGTAATGTTTTAGTTTTTAAATTAGGTAGGGGCTCCCTGGTACTCATTGCCTTACTATGCTTTACAGTTTACACATGTTGTATGTACATATCAAACATTAAATAATAAATATTTAAAAATATGTAAATGCTTGTATCTTTATAATACAGATAATGAACGCATTTCATTGTCAAAAATCAATCAGCATTCACTGAATACCTATGTGTCCAGGTTATTTGTAAGGAAGTATTCCCTTTGTAAATAACTTTTTATGGCAAGCCGGTCTGCCCAGAGAGCTCTTGCAGATGGAGCTGCTGCCCCGAGTGCACTCTAATGGCCAAGACCAGAAGTGCGCCCCTAACTCTTCTGGGATAGGTAGAGGTACTATATCATACATTCATTTTTAATTCCTAAGATGCCCTGACAAAGCTCCTGGACACTCAGAAGGTACTGAATAAATGCCATGAAAAGATAGCCAACACATTTTCTCTCTCTTGGGAATCTGAATTGAGAAGTGCAGAGTGAACCAGGGTTACTTCAAGGATACATGTAGGCCAGTAAGAAAGGATCTCATAGGCATTCAAGAATAGGAATACCTAGTACAGCTGGGCCTCTTAGAAACTAAGCAGCCCTGCAAAGGGCAGCTGTCTCAAGGCCCACATGGACTCTCTGATGGCATTTTTGTTGTTTCTGTGTGTACACTTTTGATCCTAACTGGTCTGTTCCTTACCTTTACTCTATCTTTTCTCAACCTCATACCTTCTGTATCCATCCACATTGTTTCTGCTTGTGTATAACTTTTTCCTATTCTATCACATAGCTGCTCAGTGTATGATTCACTTCAACTCCATTCCCTGCTCCTTACTGCCTGGTTCACCCTACACTTCAATCTACTCTTATTTGAGCTATGTTTAGTAAGGATCTATCCCTTGCAACCAGGTATATGCTGCACAGAAAAGAAGTCTAGTACCTTATAAGACTTATCTTACAGTATGGTTTGGGTAGACTATGCACTTAATTAGCATGATTTTTCAGATTCAGAATGAAAAAAAATGGGATAAGCCTTTAAAGAAACCAGAGGATGGAATTTTAGTAACAGAAATGTGGTATATATTATCTATTCCTAACCTTTTTAGACCATTATTAATTATTGCTATCTTAAGCAATGATTGTTAAAAGAGATGGGTGATAAATTATGTTTTAAGGATGACATACTGCCGGGCGTGGTGGCTCACACCTGTAATCCTAGCACTCTGGGAGGCTGAGGTGGGCGGATAGCTCAAGGTCAGGAGTTCAAAACCAGCCTGAGCAAGAGCTAGACCCCGTCTCTACTAAAAATAGAAAGAAATTAATTGGCCAACTCAAAATATATAGAAAAAGTTAGCCGGGCATGGTGGCACATGCCTGTAGTCCCAGCTACTTGGGAGGCTGAGGCAGAAGGATTGCTTGAGCCCAGGAGTTTGAGGTTGCTGTGAGCTAGGCTGACGCCACGGCACTCACTCTAGCCCAGGCAACAGAGTGAGACTCTGTCTCAAAAAAAGAAAAAAAAAAAAAGATGAAATTCATCTGAACATAAATTCTTGGATAGAAAGAATGGGAGTTAGTCTTTTCCACACTCCTATTTGTGTTTTCCAAAGTGTAGGTTTATGACCACGTACAATAGAAATCACTTGGAATATTTGTTAAAAATCAAATGCCTTGGCTCCACAAAAAAAAAAAAAGAAAGAAAATGAGAAATGCTGAGAAAGGGGAGGAGGTGGTGTGGAGAGCCAGAATCTGCATTTAAAAAATACTCAAAGCCGTATTTTTCTGTACATTCAATAGAGAATAACTGCTTTTTAAGGTAGTATAAACTCAGGTACATTTCTAGAACAACTAGCATCAACAAATACAGTGGTTCTTTACTTTGTGTATCTTACATCCTAACAACAACATTGTCAAAGAACCTGGGTCCCACCCTGATAGAACCAAAGAACTTATTTATGCTGATATTGACAGACCATATTCTACAGAAATTTTCAGAGTTTGGTTAAGTTTTTTAAAACTTCCAGAATTATTTTTAGGACTCATTCCTGTTGCAAATTTTCCATCATGTTTTGAATTCTTATCCCACTTAGACGACTTAATCTTAGCTGCAGTTGAAAACAGAGGCTTGAATTCCTCCCCCCTTATAATTATCTAGCCTGTCCTTCAACACCTACCATTGGGAACTCATTATTGACTAAGTCAACATATTCCATGGATACAGTTTTAACATTTCCCTTCTTATAGAATATTATTCTATAGCTCCCACCCACCAGTCCCAGTTTGAACCTTTGGGGTCATACAAACAAATCTAATTCCTCTTCTAAGAGATAATTCTTCAAGTACACTGTTTGCATACAGCTATGGAATATTCATCATCTATTTAATCAGAATTCTCTGGCTTCTATATTAGATGTGAAGACAGTGGAGGCTATTGTTTTAAAGGAAGAACAGCAAAATAGTGGAGTAACCAGAATTAGAATCCACAACCATTCAGAGTTTTATCTTGTTGACAGGTGCCAAAGTGTCTTTCCTACCACGGAAAGAGGGAAGGACAGATGAAGATACTTCTCTTTGCATGTTGTACTATGAAAGAAAACAACATTGCTGAAAGGAAATTTAGTATGAAGTTTTCAGTGATAAGCTACATCTTAAAGGTGAATCATTTTAGGTAAGAAAATGCGTTTTTAAATAAGTAAGTTTAGAGATTAAAAATGTTCCTTCATACTCCTAAGAGTTTCAGATTTTCTTTATTTCACATTCTAATTTGAGTTGGTCATTTTTGGCTTTGCTTATATATTTTTTTAGAATTATAAATACGTAATTCCTACCTTCAAACATTAGTGAAGGAAAAGACAAAATGAGATCTATTTCATTTTATGCATTTTCAGTTTTCATGGAGCAAGACATTACAGTGTTACAATGCATCACAATCCAGCACATATATAATAATGTCCTTCAACAGGCTTTTTGCAGGCCATAGTTTAAGTTTCATATTTTAGAAAATGTAAGCCCCTGAGGTGCTGTAGTTCACAATTACTTTAATTAGGGCCTTCATTAATACCCTTTAAGGTACATGATGTTTTTACAAAGGGCACATTTGCTGACATTTTTCCAGGTTGATCTTCAAGAAGGGTAAAGTTACTGTTAATCGAGCATTTACTGTGTGGCAGGAATCACCACAACCATTAGGCTTTAAAAAAATACTGGGGTATAAGACTGAACCCCACTATACAGGCAAAGGTTTTTATTTTTAAACAGCTTTACTGAGGTAAAATTGACATACAGTAAAATGCAAATATTTAAAGTATACAGTCTGATAAGTTTTGTATATTCCCATGCAACCATCACCACAATTAAGATTATGAACATGTCTATCATCCCTAAATCTCCTCATACCCCTTGGTAATCCATTCCTCTTGCGCATCCCAGTCCCCCACCCCCATTCAAGCAATCGCTGATTTGCTCTCTGTCACCACAGATTAATTCACACATTTGAGAGTTTCACATCCATGGAATCAAAAATTACGTTCTTTTTTTATCTGGCTTCTTTTACTCAATATATTAATTTTCAGATTTATATATGTTGTTACATATATCAACAGCTGATTCCTTTCCAGTGCTGAGAAGTGCTCCACTGTATATAGTATAAATTGTTTATCCATTCGCCTGTTGACAAACGTTTGGGTTGTTTTCAGTTTGGTGCTATTATAAATAAAATGTTATGAACACTTGGGTACATCGTGGCTTTCATTACTCTTGAGCAAATACATAGAAATAGAATAGCTGGTTGTATGGTAGGTATATGTTTAACATCTTAAGAAACTGCCAAGCTGTTTTACAAAGTGGTTTCACCATTTCACAGTTCCCCCAGCAGTGTATGAGAGTTCCAGTTTACCCATGTCCTCCACCACCCGGTATAGTCAGTCTTTTAAATTTTGGCCAGTTTAATAGGTGTGAATCAGTATCTCATTGTGGTTTCATACAGCATTTCCTTACTGATTAATGATTTTGAGCCTCTTTTCATGTGCTAATTCATCAATGGCATATCTTCTTTGGGGAAATGTATGTTCAAATCTTTTATTTATTTTAAAAAATTAGTTGCTTGTTTTCTTGAGTTTTGAGAGTTCTTTATATATTCTAGATACAAGTTCTTTATTAGACAAATGAATTCCAAACATTTACTCTCGTCTATGGCTTTCATTTTCTTAACAAAGGTTTTCAAAGAGCAAAAGTTTTTAAAATTGATGAAGTACAGTTTATCAATTCGTTCTTTTATGGATTATGCTTTTGGTGTTATATCTAAGTAATCATTGCCCGGCCCAAAGTCACAAAGATTTCCTCTTGTTTTCTTCTACAAGTTTTATAGTTTTAGATTTTACACTTCATACTATGGTTCATTTTAGTTAATTTTGTATTTGTTGCATGGTATGAATTAAAGTTCTTTTTTTTTTTCCATGTATTTGTCCAATAGTTTCAGTACCATATGTTAAAAAGGCTGTTGTTTCTCCACTGAATTAATTGCCTTTGCATCTTTGTCAAACACCAGTTTTCCATTTAAGTGTGGGCCTGTTTCTATACTCTCCATTCTTTTCCATTGATCTATTTGTCTACCTTTATACCAAAACTACAGTTTTGATTACTGTCACTTTATAATAACTCTTGGAATCAGGTAGAGTTAGCCCTGCAACTTTGTTCTTCTTTTACAAAGTTGTTTTAGCAAGTCTAGGTATTTTGCATTTCTGTATAAATTTTAGTTATCAGCTTGTCAATTCCTATAGGAAAAGCCTGCTAGAATTTTGATTGAGATTGCATTGATTCTATAGGTAAATTTGGAGAGACATCTTACAGTATTGGATCTTCTGAGCCATGAACATATTTCTCCATACTTTCACATTTACATATTTGTGACTTTATGTTTCAAGTGTGTTTCTTCATTTTATCTTACTGTGGTAAGAGTATTTAACATGAGATGTACCCTCTTAACAGATTTCTACATGAACAGTGTAATTTTGTTATCTATAAATACAATATCATACAGTAGATCTCTAGAACTTGTCTTGCATAACTGAAATTTATACCTATTGATTAGTAAGTCCCCATTTCTCTGTTCCCGCAGCCCCTGACAACCACCATTCAATTATTTGCTTTAATGAGTTTGAGTATTTCAGATACCTCATACAAATGAAAGCATGCAGTATTTGTCCTCTTGTGATTGGCTTATTTCACTTAGCATAATGTCCTTAAGGTTTATCTATATTACTACAGAATGCAAGATATTCTTTTTTTATTAAAGCTGAATAGGCCAGGCGTGGTGGCTCACGCCTGTAATCCTAGTGCTCTGGGAGGCCAAGGCAGGCATATTGCTCAAGGTCAGGAGTTTGAAACCAGCCTGAGCAAGAGCGAGACCCTGTCTCTACTACAAATAGAAAGAAATTAATTGGACGGCTAAAACATGTATAGGAAAAATTAGCCGGGCATGGTGGCGCATGCCTGTAGTCCCAGCTACTTGGGAGGCTGAGGCAGAAGAATTGCTTGAGCCCAGGAGTTTGAGATTGCTGTGAGCTAGGTTGATGCCATGGCACTCTAGCCTGGGCAACAAAGTGAGACTCTGTCTCAAAAAAAAAAAACGAAAGAAGCTGAATAATACTTCATTATACATTAATAATACTGCATTATACATACATTTTTAAAAATCTGTTCATCTGTCGATAGACAATTAAGTTGTTTCCACATCTTGGCTATTGTGAATGATGCCGCAATGCACATGGGAGTACTAATAGCTCTTCAAGATCCTGATTTCAATTCTTCTGGGAAGATATTAATACCTAGAGTAGAATTGCTGGATTATGTGGTAGTTCTATTTTTAAATTTTTGAGGAACCTCCATACTGTGGTCCATAGTGGCTGTACCATTTTGCATTCCCAACAACAGTGTACAAGTGTTTCAATTTTTCCATATCCTCACCAAAACTTGTTTTTTTGTTTTGATAATAGCCATCCTAAACAAATGAGAGGTAATGTCTTATTGTAGTTTTGATTTGCATTTCCCTGATGATTACTGATGTTGAGCATTTTTTTATGTAACTGTTGGCCATTTAAATGTCTTCCTTAGAGAAATGTCTATTCAAATTCTTAGCCCATTTTCAAATTGGATTATTAGTTTTTTTGCTATTGAGTCTTAAGAGTTCCTTATATATTTGGAAATTAACCCCTTATGAGATATGTGGTTTGAAAACATTTTCTCCTATTCCATGGGCTGCCTTTTCATTCTAATGATTATTTCTTTTGCTGTGCAAGAGGCTTTTTAGTTTGATACAGTCCTGCAAGTCTATTTTTGCTTTTGTTGCCTATGTTTTTATGTCATATTCATGAAATCATTGCCAAGGCCAATGTCAAGAAGCTTTTCTCCTACATTTTCTTCTAGGAGTTTTGGTTTCAGGTCTTACTTTTACATTTTTAATCTATTTTGAGTTGATTTTTGTGTTGGGTGTAAGAGTCCAATTTCATACTTTTATACATGTGGACATCCAGTTTTCCCAACATCATTTGGAAGAGACTGTTTCCACCATTGTGTGATCTTGGCAGGCTTGTTGAAGATCAATTGATCATAATGTGTGAATCTGTTTCTGGGCTCTCTATTCTGTTCCATTGGTCCGTATGTCTGTCTTTATGCCATTACCATACAGTTTTAATTACTGTAGTATTGTAATGTATTTTGAAATCAGGAAGCGTGATGCCTCCAGCTTTGTTCTTCTTCCATTTTGTTTTGGCTAGTCACAGTCTTTTGAGGGTTTCATATCAATTTTAGAGTTGTTTTTTCTATTTCTGTAAAAAAATACCACTGAAATTTTTATAGAGATTGATTGCACTGAATCTGTAGATCACTTTAGGTAGTATGGACATTTTAACAATATTAAGTCTTTTAACAATATTAAGTCTTCTAATCCATGAACATAGGATACCTTTCTATTTGAGTCTTTGTTTAATTTTTTCACTAATGTTTTATAGTTTTCATTGTATAAGTCTTTGACTTCCTTAGTTGAGTTTATTCCTATTTATTCTATTTGATACTATTGTAAATGGAATTGTTTTCCTAATTTCCTTTTCAGATAATTTGTTATTAATGCATAGAAATGTAATTTGTATCCTGCAAACTTACTGAATTTTTAAATCAGTTTTAACAGGTTTTTTGTGGAGTCTTTAGGGTTTTCTATGTATAAGATCATGTCATCTTCAAACAAAAACAATTTTACTTTTTCCTTTCCAGTTTGGATGCCATTCATTTCTTTGTCTTGCCTAGTTGCTCTGGTTAGGATTTCTACTACTACACTGAATAGAAATGGTGAGAGTAGACATCTTGTCCTTGTTCCTGATCTTAGTAGAAGAGCTTTCCATTTTTCACTGTGGAAGACAATGTTAACTATGGGCTTGTCAGATCTGTCAGATTATGTTGAGGTAAATTTTTTCCATACCTAGTTTTTTGAGAGTTTTTTTCATGAAAGGATGTTAAATTTTGTCAAATGCTTTTTCTGCATCTATTGAGATGATCATATGGCTTTTATTCTTCATTGTGTTAATGTGGTGTGTCACATTGATTGATTTGGATATGCTGAACCATCCTTGCATTTCAGGGATATATACCACTCGGTCATGGTGTATAATCCTTTTAATGTGCTGTTGAATTTGGTTTGCTAATATTTTATTGAGGATATTTGCATCTATGTTCCTTAGGGTTATTGGCCTGTAGTTTTCTTTTCTTTCTTTTTTATTTTTCTTTGTAATGTCTTTGTCTGGTGTTGATATCAAGATAATGAGTTTGGAAGAGTTTGAGGTTTGACATTAATTCTTTAAATGTTTGGTAGAATTTGCCAGTGAAGCCATCTGGGTTTTTCTTTGTTTCGAGATTTTTAATTTCTGACTCAATCTCCACAGAAAATCTTTTTCCATCTCTTTACTTTCAGCCTGTGTGTGTCTTTAAATGTAAAATGAGTCTCTTGTAGACATTACATAGTTAGACATTATTTTTTTAATCTCTCACCTTATATCTTTTGATTGGGGAGTTTCATGCATTTACATTTAAAGTAAGTATTGATAGAGAAGGATTTACCATTGCCATTTTGTTCATTGTTTTCAATTTGTCTTGTAGTTAGTTCTTTTGTCCTTTTTTCCCCCTGTCTTCTTGTTTTACTTTGTGTTTTGTTGTTTTTGTTTTAAAATATGCTTTGATTCCTTTCTCTTTTTCTTTCGTATAACTTCTGTAGATATTTTGTTTGTGGTTACCATGGGACTTATGTAAAGTATTAATATTTTATAATTATAACAGTCTATTTTAAGGTGATAACTTCAATCATATGCAAAAGCTCTACACTTTTAATTCTCCCCTACCACACTTTACATTATTGATGTCACAATTTACATCTATTTTTATTGTGTATCCATAAACATATTTTTAGTTATAGTTATTTTTAATACTTTTGTCTTTTAACTTTTATGCTAGAACTAAAAGGGATTTCCCCACCACTGTTATGGTAATACAGTAGTCTGTATTTGTATATATATTTGTCTTTGTCAATGAGTTTCATAATTCCTTATGCTATCATGTTGCTGGTTAGCAATAAAGATATATAGAGAGTATTTCCTTATAATTCTACTTCCATTTTGCTCTTTTCTTGGCTGGCTTCTCAACTCTTCATTCTAGTTTAAACGTCATCCTTTCAAAGGCCTTTCAGTCTGAGGTAGTTTCAACCTGACTCTTTCATGGTGCCCTTTTCTTTTCCTTAATGTTATTTAAAATATATATTTGTGAATTTACTGATTTTATGTCCATCAGTCCAATTAGACTAAAAGCTCCACAAGAGCAATCTATTTTGTTTATTACCACACACCCGGTGGCTAACACAATGCTTGACCCGTATTTGTTGAATTGAATGAATGATTTTCCAACAACACTTTTTTATCCTAGGCAAGAACCTAGAGATGAAGGTTTCATATTATCTAAAGGTTTTATGTTATCTAGAAGACTATGTGAACTTCTTAGGCTAATCCCAAGTTCGTCCTTCTATTGCCTCTCTGCACCTATCGTTGACTGCTGTTGAGCTAGCCAGATGGTCCAGTCACTGCTTTCATCCTATACCTGTGTCTTTTCCTTGTTGTTCCCTGTCACCTCTTCCCTTTATGTTAATTTTGGACCAAAGCATCCACTGGGGACAAACCTCAAACTCACATCTTCTAAGAATCTTTCCCTGCTCCCAGACAATACCGTTCTCACAGCTCCTTTGCTCTGTGTTTCCATACCACTTATATATAATCCGTACCATGAGAACTGCGAATTTTACTAAACAATGCCTTGTCATTGTCAGCATTTTTCATAAGTCAGTTGACCATGTGGAGAATATGGCTACAATTGGACGTGGAGGGTGAGAAATTCACCAAGAGCCAATTAACCATTTAGTGAATTGGTCATTTTGTGAATTTACCTCTAGCCAGGAAGGAAGATCTGGAACAACCATAAAGGGCTTTACAAGACATGATAAAGAGTTAGATTTTATTGAGTATATTAAGAAACCACTGGAAGATTTGACAGAAGAGTAGTGTGATCTGATTTATGTCTTTATAAAACAGTCCCTGGCTGCTCTGGGAAGATGCGTTGTGGTGGAGCAAGATTGGAAGTGGAAGACAAGGGGCTTCTGATGAGAACTAATGGAAGATGTGAGGCAGGAAGGAAAGAACCAAGGAGGACTATTAGGGTTTTGGCCTGAATGGTATTGCCATTTATTGAACTGAGGAAGAATTAGAAGGAGCCAATTTGGGGGGAATTCAGGAGTAAGTTTTTGGACAAATTAGGTTTGAGATGCCTATTAGACATCCAAATGAAGACCTTGAGTGGGCAGTTGAATATGAGTCTGAGGGTCAGGGCTGGAAATAGAAATTTGAGAGTAATCAGGGTGTTCATTGATAGTATTTATAGCTATGGGTCTGGTAGAGCACTGAGTGTGGACTGAGAAGAGACAAGGCAAATGCCTGTGGCCTGGGGGCATCCAATATTCAGAGCACTGGCAGAGGAGATGCCAGCATCATGAAGGCTAAGACTATAACCTCTCCTTTTGTATCTCAATTGCCTGCTTCAATGTTGGACTCACAGTGAGTGTTCAAGAAACATTCACTGAAGAAATTAATGCGCAAATAAATTGCTGGAAAAGTAAGTAGGTATATTGCCATACCATGTACCTCTTCTGACTATGTCCATCTCCAAAATAGTGTGTCTGCTGCAGTCTCAGTGACATACTGCAACGGAAAGTTCCACACCTGGCAAGTACCTACTGGTAGTTTTTTGTGTGTGTGTTTTTAACACATTATAAATTACACGTTTTAACTGAAGGCTTCTCTTCGTCCTTTACAGATAAATAGGTTTACTATTATTTAGCAAATGGAGAAATATCTGAGACAATATGTTCCTGAGATACATTGGTTGGTTTTTTTTTTTTTTTCATTAAAAGACACTAACCTTAATCCTTGGCAATCCTTCAAAACCATATATTTTCAAGTGCCAAGCAGAGTGAAATGACTTTGGCCAATGTGAAGCAAATTGCTCTATTTCTTTTCCGTTTGAGTTGAGGTACGTGCACTTAAAATTCCTCCTGGAGTACACCCAAATTACAAAAGCAAACAGTTAAAAACAGAAGATGTGAAGGAATAAGCAAGAGAATCTTAGGTAGTTACCCATTGTGGGGTTTTTTTTTTTTTGATTCAATTTTGTGTAATTAACATTGTTCCTAATGTTGCATGATACCATTCATATCCCAACAGTGGTGTAATTTTTAGAAGATCAATGCAGAGGATACAGAAGTAAGAGCAAGGCATTTCCAATTAAGCAATAAATCACTGCCACCATCATTTGGTAGGGAATTGCATATTTTGATTTAGTGAGGGTATTTGGCACAGGCAAGCTTTTGAATGGCTGGAGTTAAATGGAGTCTTAAAAAGAATTATCCCATTGAATGGCCAAAACCAACAGGGCTCTGTAGTCTAAGTATTCAGACATTTATGGTGCAGTGCTCACACAGGCAGCTGATGTCAGTTCTGGGAACTGGTATCGAGAGCAATGGAAATGAAACAGACTTGATGAGTTAGACAGAAAGGGCAATCCATTTTAAGATTTCTTTCAAAAAGCAGCAAGAGAGAAGCAAGGCTGCAAAAGCAAATGGAAACTCCAGCCCAGCACTTGACATTTGAAATATCAAAATTATAGTGGGGAGAGATTAAACTTGCTGCCCAGCCTGCAGTATTTCCCATTCGTCTTTCTTGGAGGCTGAAAATCACTGTTATTTTAAAAATTCTCTTTTTCTTATTAACTGTCCTAGAACAGACTTGTATTACAATGACTGCGTCCTGAAGTGAAATTTCTCAAAGTGTGTGTTAAAGGAACAGAAGTGGTACTGGAAAGTAAATAAGCCTTTTAAATATCCTTAAAACAAATATATCAGCCTAAATACCCAAGATACCCACGTCTGTGGAGAAACAAAGTCCACATCCTCCCTGAAGCTGATCTGCCTTCAGGCTTCTCAGAACTTGCTGGAAGATGGTATTAATATTCAGTCTTGCATCATTCTAACCTGACCACAATAAATCATCATCATTGGAGAAAAGCACCAGCATTTGGGAGAGTTTTTCATAACCTGTGTAACTAAGTTCAAACATTTCAAAGAGGAATTTTTCTAAGCCCCGAAGGAAAAAAATGTTCTCTTTATCTTAGCAGTACACATGCTGTGTTGTGCTCCATGGTGAGGACACCAGGGATGAATTCAATGAATTCCCTCTTTGTATCACATTTATACCAGTTTCTTTTCAGGAATCAGGGTTTTTAAGAGCAAAAAAAATTTGCTTACTTAGACATTGCAGTCAGCTTCATGGAGAGTAGGTAATATAAATATATACCTGCTGCACTCAAAACAGTCTTATACACCCCATCACCCTCACCGAGTTATGAGGGGCGGGATAACAAGCCCTGTTATGGGGACCCACATTCAGAGTGGATTTGGGCATAAAATGAGTAACAGTGAGGAATCTACCTCTTTTTAAAATGATTCATTGACTTTCATAGTCAAGGAATATACACTTTCCATTCCGATTCTTTGCCCTTATCCTAGGAAGCATCATCTTTCTCAAAGTGCAGGCAGAGGATCTTTCTTTGTGTCTGTCTCTCTTTTCTGACTCAACACATACATGCATTTCTGCTCTAATCTACCGCAGCAGTCTGAAGTATAAAAAAATAAGCTAAAATGTTTTTTATAGAGAAAAAAATTACATACCCTTTTCTTCTTCTCCTTCCCTTCTGATCTTGTCAGAGGAAGCTTCTTAAATGCTTCAACTCACTGGGTGAGTTTGGGCAAAAGGAGATGAGAGGAGGTGCTGGAAGGAGGTGCTTTACAAACAAACCTTTGTGTGCCTTGTCTCTTGCCTGGAATCATCAGACTCGCTGCTCCAGCCAGGACTGGGGGGAGGAGGGGCATGGAAGGAGACAGGGCTGCAAGAACTGCCTCCCTTGGATCCTTCCAAACCAGGCGAGAACGAACTGAACAGCTTCTTTACAGAGGGAAATAACTAGTCTATACAAGGACCTCAGGGAGGCAGACTCTTGCAGCAATAAAATATGAAGGCTGAGGGATTTTAAAAGAACACAGAGTGATTTTTACCTTAAGAGAAATGTGGAGGGGGTCGGGAGAGAGAAAGAAGCAGCAGAAGAGGAGGAGGAGGAGGAATGGCTAGCTGAGCACCTCTTCCCCTTTCACAGTTATTTGTGTTTTTCCACCAAGTTTTCCTCACTATCTAGATCTCTTATAACACTTGGGTAGAAGATATATTCCAATTCATATTCCACCCCTCTAGTTTCCCACTCAAAGAGTCGTTACTAGTGAATGGAAAGCAAAAATAAATGACTAAAAAAGAAATCTATTCTGTGTCTCAGAAATGCAGGCACAAAAGGCATCTCATTCTGTTTTGAGCAAACTGTACTAGAATTCTAGCATCTGTTAACTATCTTTCAGGTTTTTTTAAAAAAATTCCATTAGGAGTAGTGTTCTGGGAATTAGAAATGTTATAATGGAGTAGAAATGATGTAGACAGAAATTGGAGGAAAGGGCACTCCAGGTTGTATTAACAAAGGCATGAAGGTGAAGGAGACAGTGGCAACTTCGGCAATTATAGGTAGTTTCATGTGGCTGGAACCAGACATGGTGGGAGATGAAATGAGAGGGATAGAAAGAAGCAAGTTGACGAAGTACCTCCTATGACATGCTAAAAATTGTAGATTTTATCCTGAAGGTGAATGGAAATGATGACAACATGTTTAAAAGGATGAACACCTGACTGCAGTGTGAAGGGAGGATGGTGCGAGAGGACAGAGACAAGAGACAGGGAGAATGTGGGCTCCTGCAGGAGAAGACAAGATAGTTGAGAAGACAGACTGAAAGGACTTGATGACCAAGTGGGTATTTATGTTTAGGGTGGAGGAAGAGACCTCATATAAATTTTCAGAGGCTTGGGCCCTCAGATGGATGATGCGGTTATTCATCTAGAAAAAGAATATAAAGACCTGTCATTCATCTAGGAGAAAGAATTCAAAAGTTTTGGCTGCAGCAGAAGTGGGAAGATAGAAGCAAGTTGGTTGGTGAATGCTGAGTTTAAAGGAGCCCTGGAGGCAACTGGGAATGACTGACAGGCAGTTGGATAAATGGACCTGGAGCTCAGGAAAAGTCCAGCCTATCAGAGTTTATTAACTAATCAAGTAAATATCAAATGTTATCAACTAAATAACTAATAGAGTTATCGAACTAAATGATAGTTGAAGCCACAGCTATACCATTTAAAACTTGCTGCACTCTTTCTGTGCGCCCAGGCACTTCCCATGTCTGAACTTATTTGCTCCTCCTCCGACCCTGTGAAACAGGTGCTATTAGTCTCATTTTATCCACGAGGAAATGTTGGAGATGTTAGGTAAACTGACCGAGGTATCACACACAGCCAGAAAATGGCAAGCCCTGGCAGTGTGGTTCTAGTGTCTTTGCTTTTCAGCATCATGCTGTGCTGCCTGTCAGAACAGATCATAGGCCTGACAATGGGGCTGAGAGCAGAATCTTAGGGACCACGGGTATTTAAGGGATGGGTCAGTCACTGGGGAGGAAACTGACAAGGGGTAGCCAAAGAAGTGGTGGAAAAATTAGGAAAATGTTGTCAAGGAAGTCAAAAGAGGAGTATTTCAAGAGGAATGGAGGTGAGCAGAAGGCCCCTGGTGACGGCAGTTTTGGGGAAGCCATATGTGCACACCCCAGTATGGAGGTAGGCGGAGCAAAATGAAGGTTGACAAAGCCAGAAGCACTTACCAGCCCTGAGAGAGATTTAATCTCTGCTTGGTCACCATTTTACTGAAGCTGGAGAAAGTGGCGGGGACGTCAGCAAAGGAGATGAGAGGTGTGTGCGCACGTCCTTCGCCTATTTGTAAACAAATCTCCTGTGATCCTTACCAAATAAAGGTTATTAAAGGTTATGCCACAGATGGGGTTAACTTGTTTGCATGATTTAAATGTATAGGAATAGGTAGATGCGAAGAGGAAAGTGGAAACTAGTCTTCGGTCCATCGTAAGAGCTACCTGCCTTGTTTACCTTGTGTAAGTCTAGACCAGAAGTACAGTGCCAAGGCAAACTGATATTCTCTGCCGATGAATCCTCTTTCCTCTTTGTTTTACTATTATTTCCCTGTGTGTCTAAGTCCTTTATTTGCCTTATTGTGCAGTTCATTTGGTCTCTTTTGGTGTCTGAATTCACAGCTGCTCAAAACAGTCAATTCATTTTTATACTCAGCAATACTCAAATCCATACAATACCCCGGCATTGTGCTTCTTGCATGCTGGCTTCAGTGGTACACAGCAGCTCGTGCTGACGGCGTAACCGTCTCTGGACCACGTTCCAAGTCACTTTGGAAAGTTTTCCCCTAAGAAGCACATTTGGATCCTGGCTTCCTAGTCCCTTGTGTGTTCGCAAATATTTATTTATTAGTAGCTTGGTTTGCCATTGTTTCTAGGGAGAATTATTAAACATTGATAAATTTTAGAATGTTGCTGTTATCCGTCCCGATGTCCCTTACATGGAGTTGCCCATTGGAGAAGCAGTTGAATTGCAAACCAAGGCCTGCAATCTGTCCTTGTGACTTTTAATTTGCAGCTCAAATATGAAACCACTATTTGTTTTCTTGTACATGGAGCCTTAAGGCAATTTTGTTTTCTTTCCTAATGGAGTTACTGAGACCTCTTGTCCAAACCTGCTTTAGGTTGCTCAGGAAACCACCTGTCTCCTTAAGATAGAACCTCCCAAAGTGAAACTCTTAGGTGATATAGAGCCTATATTTTAAGTAAGGGCATCCAAATATGCTGTCCAGATTTCTAGAAAATATGTCCAGCCATATTTTTAATTTTTTATGTGATGATACGTGTGTGTGTCTGTTTTATTTACATAGGTACATGTTATCATTCTTAGGTCCAAACAGGTTTGTTACAAATAGAAAATCCTCACAATTTAATGACAGAACCAATTCATGAATAGAGAAACCTTTGATATAGAGCTTAAGCAATTGCATTCAAAGTACTGGTATTAAATTTGAAAAGCAATCCAATTAGTATTTTCTAAAACACCACCAAGAGCAAAATCCTTCCAACCAAATGAAGTCTCAAGAGATATATCAGATATAAATAATTTCAGACTTTGGACATTTTAAGCTTATGACAAAAATGGGAACACGCAAAACTCTTCCTGTGATTTCCACCTGGGAGCTCATCCATGTGCCCTGATTTAGAGTCTGCTGCTCCCTGTTCCGTAACTGACCCGTTTCTCTCATTCCCTCAGGCCCAAGTCCTTCTGGAGTCACTGAGGCTGGCAGTGTGGGGAGAAGCAGCAGCTGGTTTCAGCCTTCGCAATTCAGCACCTCCCAGGAGAGAGGTAGGACTTGTTTTATGTGAATATCCTCGGCAAAAAGAGCTTCAAAATAATTACCCTAATTAAGAGCTAATTCAAAATATGTTTTTTGAAATAATAATGAGCTACAGACAAAATTACCTTTTAAAACTGCCTTTAAAATCTTTCATCAGTTAAAAAGCAACAAGCTGTTTTATTAACTTAATTATTTTTGAACTCAGTAAAAGAGTTTTCTATGTGATTCAAACTATTTAAAGTTTCCCTTAAGATTTCCGCCGTACCTGGAACACTGGTGCCAAGGATGGTTTTTGCAACTGGGTTGAACAACATAACCTCTATTACCCAAGCTTGCCTTTATGCCACTGCAGTGAGACTTGTGAAAACAGACTCCACCGAGGAGTCTCCAGTGAAGTCCTTTAGGGACAGCAAAATTACCGAGTAGCTGTTGTGTGAGATGTTGAACTGATGCTGCTACAACTACAAAAAGAGAAACGCCTTCAAGAGGCATTCCTATCGGAATGCAATTCTGATGGCACGATGTCCTTGAGAACTGCCAGGATTCCCAGACGGGCAGCCCTGGCTAAAACGGGATAGTGAGGAGAGTCTTCTTGATCAAAAGATTTTAGTCAGAATAGCGAACACAAGCCCTCTTTTACCGGGCGTAGAGAGTAAGGCACCCCCTGGGAACGCTGGACTCTTTTGCAGAATTTATACGTGGAGGTTGTGAGTACCATGCATAACATGAGCTTTAAATAGAATAGAAATAAAGTCAGAAAAATGACCATCAGGAGAGAAGTGTGTCAAGAAAAACTGTCCAGTTTTAGGAGCCCATGGAAATTTTAGAATGAATGATGTGAACATAAAAATAAACTTTGGCAGGAAAAGAGGCCAAGACGGAAAGGAACTTGAAAATAACCTCTCTAGTTTCCTGGCAGTCTGCAAGGGGCACTGGACTGGTGTGTGGAATCACAGTCCAGACCCAGCAATAATTTTGTGATTTGTTGGAGAAAACCTTACTCACCAAACCTAGAAAGATGGAAAGATTGATCAAATATGCCAAAGTGTGTTCTTTTGCAGGTCCTCAGTTATTGCCCTAATCTTATCAAAGTTGTTTCATGGGTTCAAGCATCTGGTGGGTTGATAATGATAATGATAATAGTAATGATACTAGCAATAATGATGATATTAACTGTCATTGCCAAGTATATACTAAACACTTTATAAATGTTGTCTTGTTTAGTCCAAGCAACTTACTTTCATGAGGTAGTTTTCAGATGGGAGAACTGAGGTTCAAAAATGTTAGGCAGCTTGGCCAAGATCGCACCACTGATAAGTAGTGGAGCAGAAACTGGAAACCAGGACAAAATCACGCTCTTACCCTAGTGCCTCAATAAACTGTAAAAAGAATATAGAATGAGAGATTGGAGAATCTAAAATAACTTTTTAAAAGAGCTAATTTGAATGTGAATGAACCACACATGCCCTCTGTGGGCCAGAAAGCCAGCACGCTCTTCATGTGCCTCCTTGATCTGCCTCCTGTTCATATTTGGCTGAAACGGTTCTTCCCTGGACACTCAGAAACTTAAATCAGCAGAATGGTGTTTTCTACAAAGTCAGATATGGAGAACTGCCAAAACTTTAGTCCCTTGGTTAGAGTTCCCAAGTGATTATTATTCTAGGAATAAAATTATAGTGCCAGGCACTCAGTAAAATATGTTAAACAAAGGATGAGTTAATGAATAAATTAGTGAGTGAACTGAATTCTTGGGTGGAGGATAGGTTCTTCGGAATTGAGTGTCTACTGTGTGTAGTGAATGATGTTGCAGTGTCACTGAAGACGGGAATCAGCAGTGGCCGCCCCCCTTTCTCACGGCCCTCTCCAAAGTGCAGGCTACCTGGCAGGCTTGGCCACTGCATCCTACTGTAAACCCTCAGTTTTCTCCCTTGTAAAATAAAGAGTTTAATGGATGATTTTTATGGCCCCTTCCATTCCTCACTTTCTATGAGTATAGGATTCTAAATATCTTTTTAAAAATATTAACATTTTTATTTTAGAATAGTTTTAGATTTACCAAAAAAAATTGCTTAGTACAGAGACTTCCTATATACGCTACACCCAGTTCCCTCTATTATTTGATTCTTACTTTAATGTGGTACATTTGTTATAATTAATGAATTGATACTGATATATTATTATTAACTAAAGTCCATGCTGTACTCATTTTTACTTAGTTTTTTACCTAATGTCCCTTTTTATGTTCAGGATGCCCTCCAAAACATCACAGTACATTTAGTCATCATGTTCCATTGACTCCTCTTGGCTGTGACAGTTTCTCACACTTTCCTTGTTTTTGATGACCTTGACAGTCTTGAGGAGTGCTGGGCGAGGTATTTTGTAGACTTTCTCTTAATTGAGATTTGTCGAATATTTTTCTTATGATTACACTTGGGTTATATGTCTAAAACATAATAAATCTACCAAATAACCTTTCTATGACAGTCTTCTATCAAATGACAAGGTAGTCTTTACCTTTAATATTAATGTTCTAATGCAGGTTCCTTCTTTGTGTCTGAAATAACAAAAATTGCCCCCAGATTGTTTCTGCCTTACAGAATTTTCATTATATTGCCCCAGCGTGTCTTAGCGACTTGTGCGGATTGGGACAGCATGCCTCAAGTATATCTTGACATCAGAAAGCTTTAACAGTGTTAGGTGGTTTATTTTGTATCTTTAAGTTATTTTATGACTATGGTTTATTTTGTGTCTCAAGTTACTTGATGTAAAACAATTGAGAAAATGGAGAAGGCCGAGTATCAATGAGAATGAGGGGCTTAAGAATATCATAATAACTTCCTGGAATAGCTCAGTTGGGAGAGCGTTAGGCTGAAGATCTAAAGAATATCATAGTAGTTCAATGACCTCCTTAGAGATATTTTGACCTTTTTAGTGTCAGAAAGTAAATGAGTCTAAAGCCATCTCAGTAAATTCTGGGATTTTCTTTCCTGACCTAAGAGGTTCTGAGATTTCTCCATTAAGAGCTTGCCACACTAAGAGGTGAGGAGTGGCTTACCAAGAAGCTTGGGAGGTCTTAGGGCTTTCACTTAGCAGAAGGAATTCAGGAGAGAATTCCTGCAAGTCAGATTCTCTCAGGAGCAGACCACACCTTATTGCGCATTAAGTGGGAGCTTCATGTCCCTTTTAATATAAAGAGTTAAAGCAGAGAAAGTCTTCCTTCTCCCTCTCCCCATGTGGCAGAGGAAGATGCTTCAGATGCTCAGTTGCCTCCAGTATCCTAGAATCTTTTCCTATCCTTTGCTCTTTCTCTATTTTTATCTCTTTTCTCTCTCTCTCCTTGCTCCTGTGAAACTACCTATCCTTCCAGATTGTGGCTACCTCTCAGTTAGGAAGAAATCTGATAAACAATTTAGGCCAAATTATTTATAACCAATGATTTTCAAGTGTTCTAACTTCCCAGAAACATTTGCAGTGATTCGAAGGTCTTTTTTTAAAAGCTGGAGAAGCAGCAAGATAGACTGAGACATTTACCCCCTAGATCTTTGATAGTTCCCTGAATACTCTTAATTAGGTCAATATGGGACAAATAGATACACATGTCACTGGGGAAAGACTATTTTGTGGCCCTATAAAGGTCGTTGTTTCCAGTGAATACTGGAAAATACTGCCAAATTAAACTTACCTATGGCCAAGGATCCTCCGAGAGGGAAGGAATCAAGACCCTATCACCTTCTCATTTGAGATTCAACTTAATTAAAACTTGCTGAAGATCTGAGATAGCCCTGAGTGAGATCCCCCAAGAAGAAGGAGTAAGTCTGGCTCCCTGGCAGGCCCAACACCAGGGCCTAGAGGTTTGTGGAGGACAGCTTGTTCCAGATACTGTGTTGGCTGTGGCTAGAAACCCAGTTATGCTTGGCCACTTTGGCAAAGCTGTCGTGTTTGGGCAACAGTGGCTGATTGTATGAGTATAAATCCAGTAAGCTGCATCTTGGGAGTCCCTGTGCACAGCTACCCCTGCAGAGGGTTCTGCAGCAGCAAGGACATCCACACCGCAGCACCAGGACTGCCAGAGCCAGTTTTCACCAGTGACATTGTTTAGAGTGACGATTAAAACCAGAACCTGTTAATGGACTGATTAGGTCTTTCCACAGGAAACACTGAAACAAGACAACTCCCTTTAGGTTTCTAGGGTTCCTGGACAATTGGGGAAAGGGGAGTTGTCACGGAATAGATACTGAATTACCCACAATATAGAGGAGTGGAGACTTGAGCGAGCAATTGGAAAAATGAAGAGCAATGCGCAGATTTTGGATCCTAAACTGATGGAGATCCGTACCGATTGTATGGCCCATCTTCCATTTGCCATAATGACCACTGCCTCCAGGTGCTCACTGGCTACGGGAGGGCAGGGATACTCTGTTTTATTGTCTTACACACCCATAGTGCTGAGAGCTGTGCTGGGCACCATGCAGGTACTCAGTAACTATTTGTGGAATGAATGAACTTCTGGTCTAGCGCTGTCCTGGCAATGTTACTAAAAACGTAACTTAGCCATTTCTTTTACACAGTTTGTACCTTGCTGCTGCAGGTGCCTAATGAGGATGCACGAATTACGAGAACAGCAATGTCTGGGAATTCTTGACTAGGTTTGGTAGGCCCAGTCCTCAGCAGCAAACAGTAGATAACGTTTTATTTGTAAACCAAATGAAACCCATCTTTTCCCAAGTCAAGCCAACCTGGACTGGGTGCAGGGCTATAATGAAGCCATCTCAAACCACACCAGCTGAATCACCACTCCCCCCGCCACACTGCCCAGCTGAGGATGACGTGCAACATAGTTAGCAACCCGTAGGGCAGCATACGTTCCATAAATAAGTGACATGTATTTCTATAAATCAGAATGTAAATGAAAATCAAAAATAGTTCTGTTCTCTAAACTATGGATCATGAAACTGCTTACAGTGTAATATAACTTACAAGGCAAATATTCTTTGAATCATTCTAATGACTTCTAAATCATTACTGATTATTGGAAATTACTGGTATGGTCTTATGTTTGACAAGCTCTCACTGAACTCAGTGCTGTTTGTGTCTAAACCACAATTTTGTGGAAGAAACTGTACCAAACCCTCTCAATGACTTCTCCATGATATCAGGGGTCATTAGGTCTGGGATCAGCACTCACTTCAGCAGGAGGATGAGGGGCGGGCTGCCCCTCATGTCCTGAATGCTGTAGCTGCTCACAGAGCCTGTACCCGGACGGCATTTTCTTCTGCCCCATCTGCAAAGGCCACCAGCCTGGCCTGGTCCCCCAGGGGCCCTCCTGAGCTACAACCAGGCACCGCACTGCACTCATCCCAGCTCCCACCTTGGTCTGCTCCGCTCACGTCGCTGTGTCCAGATGCACCAGCCTCAGGTCGCAATACCGCCAATGCAGTGGCCACTGATGATGTCATTTGATGACACACGATCTAATTTAAGCTACTTACCAACCATGGGGGCAATATGTTTATATTTCAGTCTGTAGTTACACCATGCTGGTGTGTGTTGTCCAAATATCAGCAATGGCCCCATCTCTTCTGAGTAGTTCAGGAAGTCTCAAGTTGTCCCACATGTGTTAGAATAAGGCGGTGAGTGTTGTCTTCTCGCGTCTCTGCTATGTCTTCTTCTGCTTCTCCCCGCCACAAAAGGGCTCCAGGGTTTATGTGTCGATTCCTGGAGGCAGCTGCTGCTCTGCTTTAGCTCTAACGTCATCAAAGTGGCGTTGCCCGTGCTGATCTCTGAGCCGAAGCAGCAGAAAAATCCTGCCCACTGGCCTGAGTGGCCCCTGGTGGCCAGGCCAAGGTGGCCGTATTTTCTCTGTGACTTACTTTTGCTGTAATCCTAAGTCTGTGCATGACCATAAGAAAACACCCTCAGTTTACTGTGGCTTCCCACAGTTCACCATCTTCTGGTTTAGGACTGTACGTTTTGACACTTTGCCCTGGATAATTTTTCCCTCCACAGCTTGGGAGGTTAAGAAGGGTCTTCAACCCCCTGTGCCTTAGGGGGACGGTTCCCACCCTGGCTGTGCATCAGACCAGCCTGTTGAGCAGGGCCAAGGCGTGGAAACTGAAAACCCTGTAGGGGAATTGAATCTGCGTCCTGGGTCAAGAATCTCTAGCTTAGGGGTCTCTTTTGGGTCCTAAAGCAAATACTCAATTTCCTCCATCTGTCAGGCCTGCCTCTAGATCTGCCAACATGTTCAATGGGATTAATCCTTAGGAAATTCATATACAGCTCATGATGTTGCTCTGAGACTCCTGCCACTCTGGGAATGACTCCTCTGAACACTGATGCATAATTTCCTTTAGGTTGTTCCATTAAAAAAAAAAATACCTTGACATCATAAGGAAACTACTTTTAGTTGCTCCATCTCCTGGAGCCTACGGCTGGCAGAATGCCTGGGACAAAATGTATTCAGTTCAAGTGAAAGCAGAGCTGTTAGGAGAAGCAGATGGCCCACCTAAGGTGAAAAAATTACTTTCCTGTGGGGAAAGGCGGGGCAGTTCATTGTCTCTTCCTTCAGGAAGGTGAGAATGTGTGGAAGCAAATAAATAAAAACACGTTACCAAGGCATTCCACAGAGGAACGGAATAAGGCTACTGGAGGGGGAGGCATCTTCCAGCCTCCAGGCAGGCTGTGGGAACTTGCCACACGCTTGTTAAAGCGTCCCCAGAACTTGCAAATCATTCCGCTAGAGGAACTGATGAGCACCAAAGTGTCCTTGAAGAAACCAACCATCAGTAACCCTCACTGAGAGCTGGTGACAGGGAGCTGAAAAGTGGCCGAGTGTACAACAAAGCAGTGAGAGTCGTGCTCCATCTGAAGGCGGCACTGGCGGGACAGGGTGTGTGGAGGTGCGGTAGGTAGGCGACTTGCATTTATTTAGGAAGGGGAGGCTGATTATCTAACACTTTCCAGAGGAGAGACACACTTTTCCTGGAGGTTCCTTGTGTTCAGATCACCTAGAAAGCCCACTTTACTCAGAAAGCTTTTCCAATACCCAGATGAAACACCCTTTAAGTTGATCCAATTGTTTTGCTCTGAATCCTTGTTCACAAGCAACGTTCTCGTTATGAACTTGGTCTTCCAGATACCTTGATAATGGAAGAATATGACCTAGATTGAGGAAACCAGTCTGGAGGTCCCTGGGAAGCCTTACTGTGTACCAGTTACCAATAAATACATTGTGTTTTGTTGGCTGTGGCAAGCTCTTGACAGTTCAGTTAGCAAGGATTAGTCTCACAAACTAACCACTCAGCAACATGAACAAAATCCGCTCTTGGGACCTGCACAGCTGCATGTCAGAGCCCAGAACACCGTGACCACATCTCTGTACTGCCCTCCTGTGAGGCTCCCTCGCACAGCCCCCAGGCCTTCTTCCCTGGCATCTGGGCCTCTCTTTAAATTTAACACAAATCTGGGAAGAGTAGGGGGAAAGGGGAGATAGGGAAAGATTTGTTAAAGGACACAAAATTACAGCTAGGTGGGGAAGAACAAGTTCTAGTGTTCTATAGCACTGTAGGATGACTATAGTTAACAATAATATATAGTTTCACATAGCTAAAAGGAGGGTGTTAAATGCTCTGAACACTAAGAAATGATAAATATTTGTGATGATGGATATGCTAATTACCCTGATCTGATCACCATACATTTATTGCAACATCACTGTGTACCCCATAAATATGTACAATTATGTGTCAAAAAAATTTTTAAATTCATCTCAGAAAGTCATCTCCCTACTAGCTTCTTTATTTTTTTTCTTACTCTGTTATTTTGTTTCTTAAACAAAATTATTCTCCACAGTTTGGAGATGATATTGGTAATTTAACCTCTTTTTTTGTAATTTCAGAGTATTACGGGGGTACAAACGCTTTGGTTACATAAATTGCCTTTGCACCACCCAAGTCAGAGCTACAGGTGTGCCCATCCCCCAGACAGCACACACCACATCTGTTAGGTGTGAATTTACCCATCCCTTCGTTCCCCCTTCCCACCTGCCCAACACCTGATGAACATTACTACTTATGTGTGCACGTAAGTGTTGATCAGTTAATACCAATTTGATGATGAGTACATGTGGTGCTTGTTTTTCCATTCTCATGATACTTCACTTAGAAGAATGGGCTCCAGCTCTATCCAGGATAATATAAGAGGCGCTAAGTCACATTGTTTTTTGTGGCTGAGTAGAACTCCATGGTATACGTATACCACATTTTATTAATCCACTCATGTATTGATGGGTACTTGCGTTGTTTCCACATCTTTGCAATTGTGAATTGTGCTGCTATAAACATTCTAGTGCAGATGTCTTTACTATAGAATGTCTTTTTTTCCTTTGGGTAGATGCCCAGTAGTGGGATTGCTAGATCAAATGGTAGTTCTACTTTAAGCTCTTTGAGGTATCTCCATGGTACATTCCATAGAGGTTGTACTCCTACTGGCTTCTTTAAATCAGCAGAGGCTAATTCTAAATTAACTTCTCTGTAATGCGTTCTGGTGTCTCATAGTCCTGAACCTTAGGAAACCAGTTGCATTTCGCGCACTGTGACCATACGGTTTCACCAAGTAGCAAACTTACAGCTTCCTGTGGTGGTCTCTGCTGTTCTCTTCATCTGGAGAAGCTGAGCGTGGAGATGCACAGGGGTGGGAAAGGGAGGGTTATGCTGCCAAACACAGCTCCTACCCCTTGATTATGTCACTTGAAAAGGGAATGACCTGGGTTAAGTGAAGAAAGGGAACTGTGTTCTCATCCACACGAGCAGGGCTAGAATGGTGCTTCTTTCTGTCATCTGTGTTCGCAGCAGCTGTGGGTGAGTGTACACTTTTGCCTGTTTTCCCGCTGTCAGAGAGAATGTGTGCTCCTGTGGCTTGCCCTGGCATCATGTCCCCTGACTCTCATGAAAGTGAAAACATCATCACATTGCATACTCTTTCTCAGTCATCTCCTTCCTAGGGAGTAAACTGCTGCCCTCCTCCATGGATACTCTATACTTATTTGCTATAGGGCATTTGTTCACGGGTTTTTTGGTGACTAATGGTTTTTGCCTGTCTCCAGAATAAGATGGAAGCAACAGTGACCCAACTCTGGAAATTATCTACCAACCACATGTCCCACAAATTTCCCTGTATCTCTTGAAGAGAGCAAATCGTTTTCCCTTTATATACAAAATAGAATTGTTAATATTGCACATTAATTTCTTCTTCCCCCAGTTTGGAGAGTTGGAAGAAGGACTAATGACAATGACTATTATGAATATCCTCTCAAAATAGTCATTTCATAAATAAAATAGGAGAGGCATTCACTGCAACTGAAATTTATGCAGGTCTGTGAGGTGGCAAAGCAGGGTTTGCAATTCAGGATTTTGGTGCTCTCAGGGGCTGTGGCTAATCTCTCTTGAAGCAAGGTTTCAGGTAAGTAGAGCTTGAGCAATCAGAACAGAGACGAGTTGTGTAACTCCTTCTTCCTCTTTACTTCTTGCGGACCAGTGAGTATCCTAAGTCTCGAGCTGTACACCAGTTTACTAGATTTAATTTCTGAGCGTCTTGTATCATGAGAGCTCAGCATCTCTTGTATGATTATGTTCATTATATCTGTCTCTGTGCTGATATCTTGTATGTTCATTATATCTGTCTCTGTGCTGATGCTGAATTTGTCTGACAGACTCACAGGCAGGACCCCAGTAGCCTTTTCTGTAAAAGGAAAGAGAAGTGGCATTCACTGACTGCTTATTCTGTGGCCTCTACCTTTACTTCCCACGGCAGGTCTGTGAGATTTGTATTATGGGTTTCCCCCTATGTCATGGATGGGCTTGAGGTGCAGAGAAATTAAGTAACTTGCCCAAAGTAACAGGGACCTTAGAAGCATAAAGCGGACATGTCCTCTTCTGGGCAGTTCCATACAGGAGCAGCAAGGCGCTAACACTGTGAAGCTGGAGTTTTAGGATTTAAACCCAGACCTATCTGACCCCAAAGCCATAGCTCCTTCCACTGCCTCTTGTGGCAGCAACAGCTTCCTCGTGTCTGCACTCACTGCCCCTCCCCGCACAGTGCAGACCCCAGGAACAGACGATGGCCTGTTCTCAGAGCCTCCTAGACCAGCTGTCCACGACCTTTTTGGTACCAGGGATGGGTTTCATGGAAGACCATTTTTCCACGGATGGGGCTGGAGGGGCTGGGAGGATGGTTTCAGGATGATTCAAGTGCATTCCATTTATTGTGCACTTTATTTCTATTATGATTACATTGTAATACATAATGAAATAATTATGCAACTCACCATAATGCAGAATCAGTGGGAGCCCTGAGCTTGTTTTCTGGCAACTAGATGGTCCCATGTGGGGATGATGGGAGGCAGTGACTGTAGTAAACACAGATGAAACTTCATTTGCTTGCCCGCTGCTCACCTCCTGCTGTGCGGCCCAGTTCCTAACAGGCCAGGGACTGGTACCCGTCCATGGCCCAGGGGTTGGGGACTGCAGTTCTAGACGATTCTGCCCGTGGCCAGCTGCTCCTGGCATCCATCACATGCCTGCTAGACGTGTCATCCTAAAGCACAGCTCCAATGAGCTCATGCTTGTGTCAGAAAAAGAGAAGCTTCCACATTTTAGAGGCAAAACTGGAAAGTGCCACAGGCTCCCAGGGCCTCCTCCCCAAGTGTCAGGGCCTAGACTAGGGTGCTCAGTTTATGCCATTTCCTCAGAGTAGTTGTTTCTGAGGAACCGTCAGATAGAAAAGTTCCGCTTTATAACAATACACATTTAAGAAGAAAATAAAAATAGCCTAGAACTGTCTGAATTCCACCACAAGCAACAAACAGAAAAACCAACTGTGTCCTTTTCCATTAAGTTGTTGTCTAGCGCCACCTGGTGCTAAAACTGTAACAGCGGCTCTAGAGAAAAAGCAAGAACCTACAGTAAAGGTTTTATCCCAAATTGGGGATCTTTAGCACTGGAAGAAGACTTACAGATCGTTTAGACAGCTGCCCAATTTTATAGATAAGGAATTTATGTAGGATTTAGAATCGTAACTGAATCTATATTTTTTGAATCCCAGGTTCCTCAATTTCCCAACTCATCCCATTGCCTCTTAAGCATCCAAAGGAACTGGGCCAGACTGATGCCACCTTTGGAGGAAGACAAAACAAAACAAAACAAAACAAACTACTAGCATTTATTGATCCCTTATCGTAAAGCAGGTATTATGCTAAATGCATTCACAGACATGACCTCATTTATTCTTCCCAGGTAGTCTGTTCTTATTTCCTGTTTCACAGATGGACAAAGGACGGTTCAAGGACCTACAACTTACCTTGGACCTGCAATTACTTTTATGTCTGTGTTTGTGCAAGGACCTGCCATTCCAGATGTCCCAGTGATCAGTGTGGATTGCTGCATGAACAATGTGTTGGTAGTAATTGGGCATAGATCATGAAAATTGCTGAAAAGTAATGAGGAGCCCGTTAAGGGTATATTGTATTATTTATTCACACACATTCATTCCGTCCTTGCCTTTGTCATGCTTCTGTGTAGGCAGAATGCACTTTCCTGCCCCCACTGGCTTTGGGCTTGGCCAATTCAACTTTTTATGGTCAATAAAAGGTGAATGAAGTTGCCGTGTACCGCATGTGGGCACAAGCTTTAAGCGGTGTGGTTTCCCTCTTCAGCCTTGACCTCCACGTGGGAACAGCACGTGCCTTAGAGAGTGGCCTTTCCTTTGGCCCTGGCTCTTGGGATGAGACGACACATGCTGAGCTGAATCCAGCTGAGTGGAGCCATCAGAGTCACACTTGACCTTCAGGCAACCTGCAGCCCTTGTGAAACGTGAGCAAGAAATAAATCCGTGGTTTTTTAGCCACTGAGAATTTGGTGGTGTTTGTTGCTGTAGCAAAAATTAATGCAAGGTTTGAGCACACATCTGACTGACGCCAAAGCCTCTTTACAAACTCTCAGTGAAAATGAACAATGAACAATGAACAATGTCTGATTGAATTTGAAAACCTACTATGCATTCAATCTTATTGAGGCTCTCACTTCTTTCAAGACTTTGCTCAGTTTCACTCTCTCACCGATGCTTTTCCTGAGCACTCAGTGTCCTTAGGCAAACTGCTCTGCCTTCTCAGGACTTTCGATTCCCTTTACCTGGATCTACGTTTTCTCTTTTTAAAAGTACCTATTACCTTCTAAAATACTCTACAAGGAACTCATCTATAATGTTTCTAGTTTGTGTCCCCTGCCAAATTTTAAGAGGGAAGGGGTTTTGTCTGGTGTTTTTTTTTTTTTGGTTTGTTTGTATTTTTTTACTGTACTCCCTTAAACAGTGCCCGGCACAAAGCAGGTGCTAAAAAATATTTCCTAAATAAATGAATGAAAATACAGAAACACTTCTGCAAGGAAGCTGTTGTATTTTGATAACATGGCCAGTAGAGGTCATAGGTGAGTTTTTAAAATATCTTTGACCTGCAATGACATTTATGTTGTATTTGTAGAAGGATCTGCTCCCTCTGATGTCTCCATGGTCACCATGGATTGCCACACAGACCACTTGGTGGTGGTTAGCTCAGATCATGAAAGCTGCTGAAAGATACAAACTGATGATGCCTCAGATTGGTTTCCCCTTCATATCTGACCTAGTCTTGGGAGCCAAGCCTAAATAAATAAAACAAAAAACAAACAAACTAAAAAGCAAATAGAAAATAACATGCAAGATGGGGCTGAAAGTGTTGGCTTTAAGGCTCTGTCTGTCTGCATGAATTACATGCAAAGGAAAATTACATTCAGTCAAACAACCAGAGAAGACAGTAAATGCTATTTTCAATTGCAAAGATAGTTAATGACAATTAAGAAAAAGGATCCATTTGTTTTCTTTTGGTTTGGTTTGTTGTGTTTCCTTGCATTTATGTTCAGTGCTCTATTCATTATAGGCGTTCATCACCTGGGCACTGAAAAGCATATACAGGATGTAGTCCCTGCCACAAGACACTGAAAGGTGGGCGTGGATGGAGAACTAGGACGAGGGGATGTTAGCTCTGGTCCAGATGTGGCAAGTAACCTGTCCCTTTCATTCCGTACAATAGACATAATAATTACATCATTCCCACCTTTTCTACTTCACAACATGTCATGAGATAAATATAAGATGCCCTATTTGTAGGTTTTGGGGTCATTAAGTGGGAAAGTTAGTCAATAAATGGGAATTTAATGAAAATTTTTTAAACGATGCTCACTGGGGAGGGAGTGTGACTAAGTTGCAAGCTCTGCCCAGTATCACACCCTGCTCTGGCCGGCCTTGTCTCGTGAGTGGATGAGCAAAACAGAACTGGAACCTCAGTATCATGCACCACCTGCGCCTGCGCCGCCTCTCTGCATGGCGTGGATTTCCAGGCTAAAGAACTCCATGTGCTGGAATATTAGAGGTGATGGTTTTCTTGAGCTTAGTGTTGGTGAAGAGCCAGATAACATAGTTTTTACTCTATTATGAGGCTTGTAGACAGGTAAATGCAAGGGTAGATCTTCTTATGGCATGGTGTGAAGGAGAATATGCCAACTACTCAAAAACATTTTTAGCGTGGGCCAGGCGGAGGGCAGGATGGGGAAGATCACCACTGGGAGAGCTCGCTCTGAGAGCTCATGGAAGTTCGTGCTCATACTATTAGAAGTAAAATAGATTTCTTTCTTCCTCTCCTCTCTCTTTTTTCCCCTTACCAGCACTTAGAGCTTAGTTGGCTCTCAGGCACATGATATATAAATTGCAAGAATAATGATCATGCATGATGTAAAGATGGCAAGTGCACGTGAACAAATTAGAGATTTCTTAGTCAAATCCAAACAAATATGTACATGATAATGGCTTTGGCCGAAGCATATTTTTGTATTTTATAGCGTGTTCACATTTGCCAGTGGTTAGCAAAGATTAAGCTTGCCAAACTTTAATGTGGTACAAATGCCATGTTCAAGGCAAAGTAAGTGGACTGTTACAGGATCTGGCAAATCAAAAACATGATCAACAGCTGTGGTTTTCAAATGTTTTGTGAGACTGGAACAATAAAGTCATGTGCACTTGGAGTGAGCATTAATTTTCTCATTAATTTTTAAAAACATAACCTGTGATCATTGGAGGCTTCACATGGTGTTAGAATTACAGTCAACTTTTGAGTAGGCATGATAGTAACCAGAAGGAAAAAATGGACTAATTAATTAATTAAGAATTTATCGAGTGACTGCTATGTTCAGTGTCATGTACTTGGTGGTAATTGCAGCCGATCACTTCCCCATCTATACTTTTGCCAGAACTGCCCCAAGTGTTCATCGAATTTCACCCATTTCCCTTTATTATCACTAGTGCACACATCTTTAGAAACAAAAAGGTCAAAATTGTTAAACAATTCAAAACAATTTACCTCTGTAGAGGAATGGAATTCAATATTATGGTTCTGACTATCTGATGTCAAAAACCATTTGAACAGTGACAGAAGATTGACATTTTGTTTTATCTAGTGACTTGATAAAGTTTTATCAAGAATATGACCATAAATGACATCAATTATTATTTATTAGTATGTTGAATTTTCATTTTATATTTTAATTACTGTAATTACAACCCTAAATAATCAACTAAAATTGCCTCCTCCATCAAGCTGAAATAAAAAATTTGCCTGTCAGAGAAACCAAAGTGTAAATTTTCTGCATAGGGTCAGAATTTACTCTGGTTTATAAAAAGCAGTGTCTGAGGATTCTGTTTGGCCTTTGGTGCTGGAGTTGGTTTCAGTTACTCTCAGGAACCTGAGTGGTCCATGATTCACCTGGTTCACCTCACAAAACCATTGTGGACAAATTGCCGTGAACTTCGTGACATTTAATTGGTTTTTCAGAAAAAAAATAATAATCTGCATTATTAGTGTACTAATTGTGTACTTTAAAAAAGTGACTTCATCAGTTTCAAATATTTTTAATAACACACTTGATAGTTATAAAGTTGATTTATCACCAACATTGTAGCCTAGTAAATGTCTTTTGAAGAGGTTTCCAATGCAAAAATAAGACTTGATCTAAGATTTATAAATATAAGTTCCTACATGGCCTAGATGCTCAAATCATCATTGTTCTTCTACAGGACAATGACTTAGTTGGCCCCATGACTTTTTTATTAAAAAATTGAAATAAATAATGTTCCCAAGAAGTGCTTAACTCTGTTAGTACTTTACCTCGTCTTTCCTGATCAGTTTAGCACATTAACTTGTATGGTTGATGAAGAAGGTGTTTACTAAGTTATTATTAAATTTTAGGTAATCTGGAGACGTTATTCTAAGTTTGAAATTTAGTTCAAATTATTAATAACAAGAAAACCTTATATTTATATCTTCTGTACTCTGGATAAAATACTGTACTTCTATACTTCTCTTTATTTCTCTTTTGGTAGCATTTTTCTTATAGTGTTTTGCTGTTATTATAATCCCTCTCACAGAACCTGGCTAAGTCCATTTCTGCTGCTATAACAGAACACCACAGACTGGGTAATTTATAAGCAAAAGAAATGTATTTGGCTCATGATTCTGGAGGCTGGGAAGTCCAAGGGCTTGGTGCCACCATCTGCTAGCCCATTTGGTGAGGGCCTTCTTGTGTCATTCCCAAGGCAGAAAGCAGAAAGGCAAGTGATGAGTGCAAGAGACGAAGAGAGAATGGGGCCTGAACCTATCCTGGGTAAGTTCACTCCTGTGATAATTAACCCACTCCCACACTGACATTGTTAATCCACTCCCGAGGGCAGCCCTCATGACCTAATCATCTCTTAAAGGTCCCGCCTCTCAACACTATTACAATGGCAATTAAATCTCAACATGAGCTTTGGAGAGCAGAACCTTAACACACAATTAGTTCATGTTGGGGGAGGCTCTTAGGGAAAACTTGAGTATACCACAAAAATTTTAGATATCTGAGGACAACATAAATGGCTTACTTAGCTATGCTCTGTGGTGTTTCATACTCTTAGCATTTAGCTATTTGGGTTAGTCTAATTTCTTAGCAAAACAGAAATTGTATCTTTCTCTCAAAAGGGCAAAATAGTAAGAGTTTACAAGACAATTCATTCTATTACAAATAGATACCTCCATTTTGTGTCAACATGCTGCTAAAAAAATAAAAAGTAATATTAGCTGCTTCTTCTAGTAACCAACAGTAGCTTCATTAAAAGCAAATGATGTAAACCCTGAACGTGCCAGGCCAGGATGTGGTTGGTTGGCACAAAGCATTGCTCTAAAGAGCAGCAGATACAGGGCCAACCTTCTGGTCCGTCAATATGCAAGGCTGTTTTCTGCATATACTGAGCCTAAAAACTGTGTGAAGCCCATCACACTGAATGATTTTACAAGCCAAAGCAGACAAGATGCTATGTAGAAATCATCAGTCACCATCTATTTCTGCCAATATTCCAAGTTCCTATGCCAGTCATCAGCAAGAAAATTACATATATGTCGTACGACTTCTCGACTGACAAGAATTGGCTCCTGTGGAAATACTTCCACAGTTCTGTAGCATCATCTGAAAATTTTAAGGCTGAATAACCCAGAGGTAAAAGCACATTTTTCAAGGGGCAGAAAAAAGCAGAGCTTCCAGTAAGGTGTCAATTTCATGACCACCATTTTGACTTTTTAAACTGGTTTTAGGATATTTCTTTTCATTTTTCAGAAGATTTCTCTTTACTAATTAGGAGGATTTAACCATAAACTCAGAAGGCAAAGCTGTCCGAAAAGATCGCTGTATGCTTTTCTTGAGTCTGGTTCAACGGCAAGGAATTTTCTGGCTGTTTTAATTGGTGGCTGGCTTTCCCACAGTTTTCTGATGCAGTAATACTGCTTCACTCCACTTACTTCCGGGACACCCACTCTGCGCCTCTCACACTTCTGCCGGACCTCTTCCACTTTCCCCTAAGGGGAGGTATTGTGGCCACCGTATGTCCAAGCTATCGTCCTTTGTGCTGTTAGAGCTCTGCATTCTTTTAGTGCCCTGACCCAGGGCCCAGTGAGACTCTGATCAACAGGGCAGGATTCTGAACATGAGCCCCCGAGTCTAGCACGCCTCGCCAATCTTATCTGACAGAAGCCTTGCCAGTGCTAATCCAAGCCTCGATCAATACTATTAGCTCCATTTCTTCTATTCTTGCCTGCTGTATTCCCCCCTGTTCCCACATCTTCTCCAGGGCCCTACCAGGATGTTTCACCCTCACCGTTATTGCTATAATGATAGTAATAAATGATATTTATTGAGCACTTACTATGGTCCAGACAATCCAAGGACTTTTCATGTGGAGCGAGAATGCTTCCTGAGGCCTAGCTATCAACACTCCCGTGCCAGGTGGGCTGAGGCCCCAGGCTAAATGTTCTTCCGGGGTACGGTTGCCAGATTTAGCAAATAAAAATAGAGCAAGTCCAGTTACATTTGAACTTCAGATAAGCAATGGAAAAATGTAGTGTATGTCCCAAATATTGCATGGGAGGTACTTATATTAAAAAATTATTGCTTGTTTATTGGAAATTTAAATGTAACTGGGCTTCCTGTTGTTAGTCTGGGGGCCCTACCTGGTCGTGTCTCTGTGCCACACCTGTGAAGGGAGCCACAAGCCCCAGCTCAGGCTTCTCGACATCCATGCAGAGGTTTGAGGTGGAGCCTGAGGAATCGGGATAGAACAAAAACACCGTCTGCCTGCCTGCGCTCCTCCCTTTCCCATGCCCTGGACTCCCAACGTCCTCCACCCCATACCTTCCTCTCTACTCCAGGTATAAGTAGACTCCGGGTATACCTAAAACTCTGTGATCTAGTCATCTAGTCAACCAGTCCTCTTGATAGTGTTTGCTCAAAAATTCCAGATTTCAAGGATTATTAATATTATCTTGCTGTTGACTCATAAATCCTATTTGGATGTCAGAAACTAAATATTAAATCTTTAAATAAGTTTGCATTTCTATCGTTTTACTATACTCTCTTCCCTTGGCAGATGGATGGCTCTAATAGGATACCAAGAAACGCAAAAGAGATGCATAGTGATGTATTTGGGAGGAGGAGGATTTTGCCTATTAAATTATATGCACATTTTAGCTTGTTGCTTGTATTTCCCCCTTCCTACCAACCTCAATCTAGAATTCAGTCTCCGTGAGGACTTAGGAAGCTACTTTGCCCAAGTGCACAGCAGAGCTGGATTTCACGTGTCAGTCTAACTCCCTGCACATCACTACTGTGTTTCGGCCTGTCTGCTATCTAGCAGCACATTTAGCCCTCCTGGTGTGTTTTTTCTCTTGAAACTTTGATTTCAATGTGCAAAAACCAAAAACAAGAATTGCATTGCTTTTTTAGCTCAACAAAAGGGCCTTTCCAACAATGGCAACAAAAAGTAAAAAAAAAAGCTTAAAGGAAACAAATATCAAAAGCATAGACCCATAATGTTTATAAAGTACTGTGTTCTAATCCTACAATAACCCGTGAGCTCTATTCTCTCCCACATCCTGTCTGAGCGTCCAGTGCAAATGCCTGGATCTTGAGACAATGATTTCTTGCATAGGGCAGCTTATGGGATGGATGCCTCTGTGTGAATCAGCACCTTTTGCTGCTCAGGCGTGGTGCGGCGCCCTGGCCCGCAGCTCGGCAGAAGGACCTCGTGTGCATTCTGGTTTCCACCTGCCGCCTTGCCAGGCACCCTCATGGAGTGAACAGTCTCTACCTCCACAGTTAACGGCCCCTTCCTTTGCATGTCTGGCCCTTGGACCAGAGTTTTGGCTGTCGTAGCTGTTAGAAATGGAGAAATCTTTCCTTTCCTCCTAGGTCCTTGTCTGTCTTTACCCACCTGCCCTCCGGGTATTTTACTGCCTCCCTCCAACCTGTGCTGTCTTGCCACCATCGCAGCCTCTTCCGGGAACGTTACCTCGGTCCCACTCATTCCCTGTGCCCAGCCTCCCGCAGGCAGGCACCCCAACTCCCTCGATGTCCTGACGCCCTCTGACTCACGTGTGGTGTCGTCCGAGTCCCACTGTTTTCCCAGGGAAGGTGGTTGACACGTTTGACACCAGTGAAGACTTTGCCTTTCCCAGACCAGGCCAGTACGTACATACAGATCTCTGGAACTTTCTACGATAACTCACCTCCAAACTCGGGGAAGCAGTCTTCAGAAAGTTCTCCTCAGAAAAAACAATATAAAACACCTTGACTGTGAGACTCTGGGCATATTTTATAGGCCGACACGCGGTATGTGCGTTTTCTCAGAGACAGAGAGGATACAAGGAGCTAACGACTCTGGGCTGTACAAAATCAGTTTGGAGGCGGCATCTTGCAGGGGAAAGAACACAGGTCTCAGAACGAAAGGGTCTGGGTAAACTACAGCCCCACCAAACACTGCCCACAGGACTCGGGGCAAGGTCCGTAATCTTCGTATGCCTCAGTTTCCTTGTTTATAAAAAGAGAATAAGACTTAAAGTGTGGGGTTGCTGTAATAGAGTACCACAAACTGAGTCGCTCAAACAACAGAAATGCATTTTCTCACAGTTATGGGGGCAGGACATTTGAAATCACGGGGTCTGCAGGCTCCTTCTGAGGGGTCTGAGGGAGGATTTGCTCCGAGCCTCTCTCCTCGGCCTGCAGACGGCCGTCTTCAGTCCAGACGGCGTTCTCCTCGCACACGTGCCCCTGTGCCCAGATTTTTCCTTCTTATAAGGACACCAGTCATATTGGATTAGGTCCTACCCTGATGACCCCACTGTAACTCAGCTACCTCTGGAAAGACCCTGTCTCCAGATAAGGTCACACTCTGAGGTACCGGGAGTTGGGACTCTAACACATGTTCGCAGGGACACAATTTAACCCATAACAGGTGGCTAAAAAGGTTAAGTATGGTAACTTATCTAAAGCACCTCACAGAAATCCTGGGACTTGAAAAGTACTTGATAACCGGCAGGTGTTATCGTTATTCATGTTTTTTCCCTCTGGTGTTTGGAACGATCTTATGAATACATGGTTACCCTCTGGGATTAGTGGACATATCGAGAGACGGCCTTTGTGGGAAAAATAAAGTGGAAAATGTATAAATACCAGAAAATGTCAGGCACAGGAATTAATTATTGAAGACAAAGACCTTATGTAGGAGTTTGGGAGGGAGAGGAGGAAATAAGCAGAGATACAGGATAGATGGTGAATACAGGTGACAAAATTTAATTTTCCAGATTAATTATTTTGAATTAACTCTTCATTTTACTTTACTTTGGACACAAGTCGACAAGAAACAGAGATGGAATCAAAGTTTACCCTTGAACAATGTAAGTGGTGCCGTAAACAATCAGAATTGGTTTTTAGAGCAAAAGGGGCCTTGGAGAATAAGCAATTTGATTTTGATGACAGAAAAACTCAAATTACAATTATTCAACAAACAGCATTACTTGGAAAATGTTTTATTAGAGTAACATTTTCAAGCCTCTGTAGGGTTTAAAAGTGATACAGTTCCTGTGGCACCTTTGGCTTCAATGTGTTATTTGAAGAGAAATTGTCATGGTTAATAAAACTAGAAAGAAGAAAATTATATTTGCTAGTTCATGAAGAGAGACATCTCGTTTGATCTTAAACTTTCCCTTTCAGGATATCCTCTGTGGAGGCTGGGTAACTAAGACGATGAAATGGAATGCGAGGCTGAGAGGGTGAGTCTTCGAAAAGATGAAGGTTATTTGTAAGAATCTGGTCTCCATTAAGAATAGAACAAGAGGAAATACATTTGAATTTCAGAAGGAAGAGTGTAGGCCAAATTCAAATACTCTCTGACTGTGTTGCTAACCAGTAAAATAGATGTCCAAGAAAAGCTAAACAATACCTTTTCTTTTCTTTTCTTTTCTTTCTTTCTTTCTTTTTTTTTTTTTTTTTTTGAGATAGAGCCTCACTGTGTCAGCCTGGGTAGAGTGCAGTGGCATCATCATAGCTCACAGCAACCTCAAACTCCTGGGCTCAAGCAATCCTCCTGCCTCAGCCTCCCGAATCACTGGGACTACAGGTGTGTGCCAGGATGCCTGGCTAATTTTTCTATTTTTAGTAGAGACGGGGTCTCACTCTTGCTCAGGCTGGTCTCAAACTTCTGAGCTCAAGTAATCCTCCCGCCTGGACCTCCCAGAGCGCTAGGATTACAGGCGTGAGCCACCACGCCTGGCCTAACAATACCATTTCTAAGAAGATCTGTAATATTATGGTAGAAATTACATTGCTGACAGTTTTCAGAAATCCTAAGTCCTTCTGAATATTTTATCCAACATTTGAAATTTGCATTACCCTACCCACTTTTCCAGTATCACTCTTATTTTTTTAAAAAACATGCCCTCTAATTATTATTCAATCCAATAAAATAATATGTTTTTAAAAAACATACTGTTTTTAAAAAACAGATTGTTGGGTTTGATTAAATTGATCAAATCGAAAGTTAATTTGGGTGTCATAAAGACATGGTCTTATAATATTTCCACTCAAAATATTTCTATTAAAGTCAAACCAAAGAAAAATAGAACGTGGAAAGAGTTTTGAATATTAGATTTAAGGTCTAAATCTTGATTTTTCTAGAGAGAACTAGATTTCGAGAATGGGACTGTCTCCCTCTTTTGTTTTTCAAAGCTGATTCCAAGGAACTTTTCTGATAAAAAGTATTCACACTCTGTTTTGTTTTGGAGAGTGTGAGACAACTTTTGAGCCACATTTATGAGGGTGAGCAGAAAAAGGAGCTGCATTTGCCACATTGATTGTTTCTGTTGGTTGAGGAGGGGAAGGTAACTGCACAAAACTTTTTTTCACTTTGCCTAAGAAGGTATTTTCAATCTGAGTCTCTGCAGGTTCAAACACGGCTACCAAACAAATCCATTTTCAGAAGTGACTTCGTATCTAAAGGAATCTTGACAGATAACAAGAACAGAAATGTTCAAAGTATAAATATGTGAAAAATAAGACTTTGATTTCTAGCAATATTGCTGACTAGATAATCTGAAAACTTTTTTATTGCAAGTCACTTAGACATGCTGGGCAAAAATATAACAAGCATGATTTTGAATGCTGATAAGAACATAAGGAGAACACCTTGGAAACTCATCTTTTGGCTGCTATGGATTCATTTTTCTGCTAGTCTGGTTCACAATGGGTTTGAAAGTACAGGAGACAAATCTCTGGGCTCACAAGGGGCAGAAATTTAGACCTAAGACCTTTGAGTAAAGAACCTCTGAATGACTATAGATCTATGAAAAGGGAGAACTGAAAACGTGTATCCTGTCCCAGAGGGAGGCTTAAAGGAAACTTTTGTGCTTGGCCCGACCTACTGGGGGAAGTGGAAGAGAAGGAACACCCTGAGAATATGAGAAACCTAAGATGCTCAGGCTTCCCTCACTCAGGTTTAGAGTTTGAATTTACACAGTCCGGAGGGCCTAGATTCTCCAAGAAAATAATATATTAAGCAGTCTCAGGTTTATTATATTATAACAATACTGGTGCACCCAACAGTAGTAATTCAAAGCCTTTTCTAGAAAGACATATTTTCAACCTAGGCTGCATAGGATTCCTATAGAAAAAGTCCCACCAGGCCTGGCACGATAGCTTACACCTCCAATCCTAGCACTCTGGGAGGTCTGGTGGGGAGGATCACTGGCAGCCAGGAGTTTGAGACCAGCCTGAGCTAGAGCGAGACCCTGTCTCTATAAAAAATAGAAAAATTAGCCATGTGTGGTGGTGCATGCCTGTGGTCCCAGCTACTCGGGAGGCTGAGGCAGGAGGATTGCTTGAGCCCAGGAGTTTGAGGTTGCAGTGCACTGTGATAAGGCCACTGCACTCCAGCCTGGGTGATAGAGTGAGACTGTCTCAAAAAATAAATAAATAAATAAATAAAAACAAAAAAGAAAAAGTCCCTCTAAACATGAGCTCACAATTCTAAATTACAAAATACAGGAAGAAACTATCCAGAATTGTCAGAAATAGCAGCCAATGTAATTAGACACTCATTCACAAAGATACTAAAAATTAAGTATTTTTAAATTGTTAAAGAGAAAAGGCGAACACTGCTGAAATATTTACTAGGAATACTTTTTCAGGCCTACAAAGGGGTTCATTTGTGTGCTGTCTCGGAGGTAGTGCTACTTATGAAATGAATCGGGGCCAGAGTTCTGCTTGTGGGCAAGAGGCTGGTGCCTGCTGCGTGTAGTCTGCCTCCTCCTGCACAGGCTGGGGTTCCAGCAGCAGAGCCGAGCGTGGGAATGGGAAGGGCGGCTGCCTTCAACTGTGGCCACTGAGCAAAGGGAAGTTGGAATCTGTATTCCAACTGAAACTGAGTTTGGAAAGCAGACAGATTAATTCCAAAAGGCAGGAAAGAATAAGAACCAAATGAAAGCGAAGTAAGACAAAGCCAGAGAATGTAGAAGGTCAAGGATGGTGTTCCCTGAGGCAAAACACCCATTGGTAGGTCACCTTTAGAGGAGCCCATGGGCGGAGATGGCTCGGGCATGTTCAGAATCCCTGCATTGCCTGTAAAGTGCAGCCACATCCAGCGAGAGCAACCTAATTTCAGAAAGAGTCTATGTCTTCTGGGCTGTTAGTAGGAGATTTAATCCCTGGAACTGTAGATATTTTACTGTGCTTGGTCTCTCCTGTCTCTGCCCGGGGAACCTCTGTCCTTTGCTTTGTGGGTGTAGGAGGCAAAACTTCCAGGGTCTTCTGTCTCTACTGATCACCTTCCAAATGAATGGGACAGAAGGTTTCTCAGCACTAGAACTGGGCCTTGATGTTTTATTTGGGCATGAATTTAGTGTCACGTCAGGTCTGTAGATGGCACATCATGATTCAGGGAGGTGTGCTCACGTCTGTGGTTGCTACTTTTACCCACATTTGTCTGTTTGGAACTTTCTGCTACCTGTTTTTAGGATAAGGAATAGAATAGCCGATTAAAGAAATAAAATCAATTCAAATTGCTTTTACTTAAGAAACTTACAGATTTCCAGACAGGAATCAGTTGTCTTTATGAACAAACTCCAACTCGGAGGTCAAAGCCAGATTAGCAGAACTTGATGGGGAAACTTATATCAGCTGGACATTGTGTGTTGTAAAGTGAAACGTTCCAGTTGAATAGGAAAAATTTAGAGCCAGTCCTCAATGGATCTGGGAAATCATCCAGCAGTTGTTTTCTCTCTCCCTCCCTCCCTCCCTCCCTCCCTCCCTTCTTCTTTCATGTTTCCTGATGTCTATAAAAGGGAGATCCCACCTCCTCCTCTTCCTCCCCCCGCCATCTCCTCCTCCTTCTGCGCTCTCTCCTCAGCATCTTCTTTGCAGATAATCTTTTTCACCCACTCACCTGCACCTGCCAAATCGTGGCCTCAGACCCTGTGTCTCCATGACCTTCCAGCTCAGCCCCCCAGGCTTCTCTGCAGGCTGTACTGTGTGTAACGGTCCCGTCTGTGTCAGATGTTACCCTCGGGTGCCTCTGCCAGCCTAAGGCAGGCGTGGAGCGGGTAGAAATAACCATAGAGAGTAGAGTTTCTGTTTATCTTCTTGAGTAGAAATAGAACCACTCTTTGCCCTGCAGGACAACTTTTCAAGCCACTCTGTGTGTTTGAGGCAGCTGGGCGTCAGGGTGCTTTGTGGCGATTTGTCCAGTTTCATGTAACACCGCCTGTTCCCTCAGATTTTGGTGAATCTGGTCGTCTTTGTTATAGCTGATTAGTGATTAGTGGTTAGTGATTTTTCTGGGGATTAAGTGAGGAATGTTTTCCCCTAACGGTATGGTAAAGTGCAGAGGAGGATATCCCTTTTACAGATACCAGAAAGCATGTGAGAGAAATAATTAGATTTAATACTTTGCAGATAGAATTCTATTTTTTCTTCCCAATTATTTGATTTCACTTGTATATATATTCTTTTCTCCTTTTTTCCAGCTTTAGAAACTAGTAGATTTAAAAAGCACTTTGAACTTAAGTAGTACCTTTTTTTATTTTTTGTTTTCTTTATTTGGAGATCAAAGTACCCCTTTTTAGAACAGCATTTACAACACAGTTTGCATGTTCTGAGTAGTATTATATTTGGGGGGAAAAAAGGAATTCACACTAAATAAATTTTAGAAATAATTAAACAAAGTAAAGCAGATTCCTTTACTGCAAGACTCCTTAGATCCTTTAACACTGTGGTCCCTGACCGCCCCGGGCTGTGGATCGGTACTATTTTGTGGCTTATTAGGAACCGGACCACACAACAGGAGGTGAGCAGTGGGCCAGCGAAGCTTCATCTGTATTTACAGCCGCTCCTCATCACTCTCATCACCGCCTGAGCTCTGAGCTCTGCACCCCCATCCCCCAGTCTATGGAAAACCTGTCTTCCATGAAACCACTCCCTGCTGCCAAAAAGGTTGGGGACCGCTGCTATAATACACTAATGGGCTTTATGACACTCCAAGAGTAGATTATAAATAGTTTTCTCAAATTTATTTGATCATCAAAAAAGTACAGGCATGAAAACAAAAGCTTTTAACCCTGTTGTTCCTACCAATGCGAATTCCACTGCTCTTCTGACCCAAGACATAGTCTTATCTTATGCTTGATTAAGACATCGTCTCTCAGCTCCAAAGCCTCCTCTGCTGTGTGATGCAAGGGCTAAGACTCTGGAAAGCACATTTCGCTTTGGTCAGCTGGCCTATAGGGACACTGGGTAGCAGGAAGAGAGGAGGATTTTCCTTCTTCCTGTTCACTTGCCATTTCTAGGTGTCACCCTATCAATGGCCTTTCCCTGGGCAGCAATAGTCATTTCCTGTCTTCAGCACTTTTCCGTGCTTTTAGAACCTTACGCACTCTGTCTGAAGTAGCAGTGGCCTCCAGGCACTGGAAGTCAGAGCCCCAGATCCAAGAGGCCTGTCCTGCAAGCTCCTAGGAAACCAGCAGTGGCTTGGCAGTGCCCCCACCCTGAGACCTGGGTCCTCGCTCCATGAAGCCCTGTCCAGCTTCTAGTTCTGGTAACTCCCACCTTTTCCCTAAGAGTGGAAGCCACTTCCTACCTATCTCTGTCCTCTTTGTGTCCCTTTTTGCTTTTTTAGTTCTCCAACATCTGTCATAAATTCCCCATATTAAATTCCCTCTGTTAAAATACCTAGTATGGTGCCCATTTTCCTGGCTGGACCACAATGGAAAAATAATGCCCTCTTCCACAGAGTGGCTCTGGAGATGGAGAGAGGGACAGAGGAGACAGGGGAGGAGGAGCCTTGAATCCTTCCCTTAAATCTAAAACTTTAAAAATTTAAATGAATCCAGAGGAATTTCACTTCAAAAATTTCACATCCCTTGAGATAATGGGAGATGATCTGGAGTGTCATAAAAATAGGATTATGAATTCCTTTTTGACTTAAGTTATCTTGCAAATTTAGTAAAAAATGGAACTATATGTATCCTTTCGCATGGCTCTGTTTGCTACAACTACAAACCATGTATCAGCTGTTTGAGGAAAGTGGAAGGAGATAGTGTGACTCAGGAAAGTATTGGAATTGAAAGTGAAGTGTAAGCAATCTGTTCTAAAAGGAATCTCCAAAGATACATTCAACTTCTTTGATTTAAAAAATAACTAAACTGAGTCTCTGGTTCTCAAATAAGGGTGAATGTTGGAATCATCTGGGGAAACATGAGAGGTACAGACTGCTGGACACCAGGCCTAGGCAGCTCGAGTCTCCCAGGTTGGGACCCTACAACTGGTGTTTTTTGCAAAACTTCCTCATGTGATCAAGGGATTCTGATGATGAACAGATTTCGGATCCACTGTTCTATAGAATAAGAATCTTTTAATTATGTATATGTGCGCGTGTACTTAAAGATGTAGATTCGCAATTCAGCTTTTTTTCCCCCATTTAAAATATGAGCTAGGAGCACCACTGTGTTGACAGTTCCTAGCTTGGCAGGGGGTGGAGGGAAATCACTGGGCGAGAAAAGACAAAAGACAGTGGAGCTTCCCTTGGGAGGCTGATTTTTGAAGGGCTTTTGATCATCCTGCATCCAGTGTCAAAGCCAATCATGGATCCTCAGAGCCCAGGCAACTCTGGCAAGTTCTGTTTTCAAGCTGTACCGTGGCACATCTCTGCTTGGGTGTCGGGGCTCCGGGGGTGCCCGCTGTCAGGATGCTGTGGTCCTAAGTGGGCCTGTCCCTCGTCGGTGCAAAGCTTTTTGCAGGTCGTTACCTCTGTGTGGGTGTAAGACATAGTGACCAGGCAGCTGACTTCTTAGAACAGCCAAGTAAGTCCACAGACACGGCCAGGAGCTTATCAAGAGAATGGAAAATGAAATACACAAAAGAACATGGCCAAGCTAAGCAGCAGGAAAGAGGCTCATTTCACTTTAGCCCGGGTCCGCTCTCTTGCTTTGTGACTTCGAAATGAAACACAGAGCAAAGGAGAGCCTCAGCATTTTTTAAACACTGTGTGGAAAGGGTGAAAAAGGGTATCTCTCTGGCAGTGCCAATCCAGAACTTTCTGCTTGCAGCCAGGCAAGAGGATGCCAAACCTGTCAGGCTCGAAAGATGTAAGGATGATATGAAATTAAACGCTTGGGACAGCAGACACCTTCATACCTTGGTCATCACAGACAAAGAGAGGGCAGAGAAACTGAAGGTCCCAGGCCTGGGTTTGGCAGTGAAGGAGCGGAAATGATCTGGATATGCTGATGTAAGATATGGATATGCTGTGTGTTAAGAATTGTTTACATTCAAACAAACAAAATTAATTAATTATTTATTTTTATTAAAAGGGTGCAAAAGCTGCTTGTTTTCCAGTTGTTCCAATCGCCCTGTGGAGTCTGGTGTGGCTAATATTGTTGGGTTAGTTAGTGTTACTTACTGCTCTGGATTTGATCAGGAAATTCGCCAGGCGTGCGGCTTTTCAACAGTGGAATCTGCTGGCAGGAAAAATCCACTGCACGTTGGGTGATTCGAGTGCGCTTTCATAATTTGCTCTGCTTTTGCCCCCTTTGTTATTTCCATATTCCACAAGAATCCGTCACTTCTGGCTGAGTTATGTGGTGCTCAGGACTGACGCTCATACCACCCACCCGGTGAGGGCAACCTCAGCTCCTTGAGCTCACAGAACCTATTGTTCTGTCCCTTTCTTACCCAGCGCTGTCACTGCCGCCCTCCACCTCCAACCGGGAGGGCAGGGAAATGACTCCCCAGAGAGCCATTTCTCATGGTAATAAATGTTCTGTGTTTTACTAAGTTCCATCAAAGTTCACCTCCACACCAAAGCAAAACAATCATTCTCTATGCGCTCCTTTTCCGCAGAAACATACATACTGCCCATAAAAGTGTGCAAATTACTTGTGTGTGCGGATGGGTAAACTGGAAGCTGTGTCAGCGTCTGCACACAAATCGTGTGTGTGTGTGTGTGTTTTGGTAAATAGGCGCATCTGTCCCTATGCCAGGGAGTAAGACACCGTGATGCCTCGCTGACCACCAGCGTCATGGGCTCCATGTAGATACCACAAGTGCTTATCTGTTTGGGTTTCCATTGATTACTCTTCCCCACTTTTCTTCCTGGGGTCCCAAGTGGATTTATTTATTTATTTATTTTGAGACAGAGTCTCACTCTGTTGCCCGGGCTAGTGTGCCATGGCGTCAGCCTATCTCACAGCAACCTCAAACTCCTGGGCTCAAGAGATCCTTCTGCCTCAGCCTCCTGAGTAGCTGGGACTACAGGCGTGTGCCACCATGCCCGGCTAATTTTTTGTATATGTTTTTAGTTGTCCAGCTAATTTCTTTCTATTTTTAATAGAGACGGGGGTCTCACTCTTGCTCAGGCTGGTCTCAAACTCCTGAGCTCAAATGATCTGTCCACCTCAACCTCCCAGAGTGCTAGGATTACAGGCGTGAGCCACCCCGCCCAGCCAGGTGGGTTGATTTTAAGTGCTTCACTCATTTAAGCATCTCCCAAGACTATAACAGATTAGTTAGCAGTCCAAGCCGCTTTGGCTTCTCCCTTCCCCGCACCCTACACCCCCAAATTAAGCAGAAACATTCACTGCTCAGTAATGAGGTGTGGATTCTTCTCTGTAGAACCCAGGAAGACCTAAAAGACAGCTCGTCTTCATGTTAACATCAACTGCTTTCGTCATGTCTTTGTTCTGTTATACGCACTCTGCTGACTTACTTTAGAAAGAAACCACGCATTACCCCGGCTTCCCAGAGCGTGAAGTCGTGTTACTGAGCAGTCTTAGAACAGTTCACTATGTGAGACACTCAAAACAAAGTAACACACACACACACACACACACACACACACACAGTACGTCAAAACAAAACAGTTTGGGCATATTTTCCTTGTATTAAAACCTCATTGCTTAATGGCATATTTAATATAGCACACATGGCTCATTTTGTCTGGCAGTACTTAATGCACTAACTTACACACAAAGGAGGGTCCAAACATTTAGCCACAGATGTCATCAAATAAGGGAAGGTTTGTAATAATGGCTTGTAATTTACATGTAGATTTTAAGGGATGCCTTGTTAAGAAAAACAAAAGGGCTTAGTACCTCATTTGCTCTCCTTAATAACTCTATTTTTGAATTGGCTGAGCAACCAGACAATTAGAGGGGTAATTTATTAGGGTTATACATTAGCTGAAAAGAGAAAAAAGAAAAGTTATAGCAGAAGCTAGGAATTATCAAAGGCTTACGTTGTTTGAGTTAGTATATGATATCTTTTAAGCAGGCTGATGACAATCTGTCCCTTTGTATATTAAAGATAAACAATTTAGACATAGGCCTTGCCTGGCTACCTTAATTGTAATTGCAGAAAAAGACAATGTAGAAATATAAATTTAAAAACAACAACAGAACAAACAACATAGGCTGTGCCAACATGCATAAACAAAGAACAGTTTCAAACGTTGTGCTGAATTTAACTTTCCCTTAATGGATCCATAAGGCCCGCTCTTCCATATCATTCCAAGAAACACCAAGACTTTGTGGGGTTTTGCTATGGATGATATCAGAAAGATAAACTGGTTTGATCAAAATTGTGGTTGTATAGACTCAAGGCCAAAATTGGTAACAAAACATTGACAACTAAGCTTTTTTTGGTAAGGGAATCTACAATTTACCACTAAATCTCACATTAAAATAGCTGTCATTTGTCATATTTACATTATTTTAAATTGTAAACTTTGATTTGAGATATTTTTTGATAAAATAATGAGATCTAGGAGAATATATTGATTATTTAATGACCCTATTCCCAAATAACATCATCTTCTGAGGTACTGGGTATTAGTTAGGAACTCAATATGTGAAGTTGGGGGCAAGGGACACAATTCAACCCATAACCCTTAAGTGAGCCTAGCATTTGTATATATATATTTTTAGTTGTCCAGATAATTTCTTTCCATTTTTAGTAGAGATGGGGTCTCGCTCTTGCTCAGGCTGGTCTCCAACTCCTGACCTGAGCGCTCCTCCCGCCTCGGCCTCCCAGAGTGCTAGGATTACAGGCGTGAGCCACCGCGCCTGACCAATTTTTAATCTTTCATCCACTAGTGCCTTCTATTAAGTAGTAATAAGTTTGCTGTTTCATATTTTGTTACTTCTCTCCTACTGCTCCTCTGGAACCCATGGCAGGGTGGGGTGGGGCTATTTCTAGGGGAGTGGGCACGGCGTCAGCCTGGGGCGGTGGGAGTTTGGCATTTGGGTAGGCAACGGCAAATTCGAATATCGTTGCGTATTTAGAAAGGTGAACCCTGTCCCAGCTAGTTTACTTTAATAATGTTTATTTTGACAGCTAGCATGTTAGGTGCTGAGGACACAGAAATGCTTTCATCTGAGGACACAGACATGCTTTCATCTCCAAGAAGCCACCATCTGAGGGGGACGTATGTACTAACACACAGCCAGCGTGGCGTGGCAGCATGGAGTGTGGGGGCTGTGGAAGGGACAGGACTCTCCAGCCCTCTCTCTAGGGCTGCTGTCACAAACCACTACAAACTGAGTAGCTTGAAACAACAGAGACTTATTCACTCACAGTTCTGGAGACTAGAAGTTCAAAATAAAGGTGTCACCAGGACTATGCTCCCTCTGAAGGTTTTAGGGACACGTCCTTCCTCCCTTCTAGCTTCTGGGAATTGCTGATGATCCCTGGCATTTCTTGGGCCACAGATGTGTCATTTCAATCTCTGCCTTCACCTTCGTATGGCTTCTCTCCTGGGTGTGTGTCCAGAGTTCTCTCTCCGTATAAGGACACTAGTCACATTGAATTTAGTGCCTACCTTAATCCACTAAGACCTCGTCTTAACTTGATTATGTCTGAAAGAACCTATTTCCAAATAAGGTCACCTTCCCAGGTTCCAAGTAGATGTGAATTTTGTGGGGGACACTATTCAAGCCAGTTTAGACATCTAGCCCAGATGAGGGCACGTCAGAAGGATGATCAAAGGATATTCTCCTTCTCTAGAGGAGAAGACGGTAGCTGAACTGCATCTCGAAGGGTGAATGGAATTTAAAATAGAAATGAGATGGTTCATTGCCTAAACATGTGTGAGACATGAAAGTAGGTTAAAAATGCCTCTACACAGAAAATTTTATTGTGTCACTTATTTCAGTCAAGAGCAGGTTCAGTCTCAAATATTTTGTCTTTTTCCTATAGCAAGGTCTCTGTCACTGCTCTAACCCACACAATCCTACTGTATTCTCAGCTGTGAAATATTTAGAGCCCATGTGCTAAATATATATCCCATTAACACTTCCTGGTGCAAAAATCTCTCTGTAATCCCAGTCCCCCTGGCCTAATTCCAACTGTGAACATGGAACACCTGTAGGCCTCTCATTTTTCTCTGACTTTGGGTCTAGGACTATTCTTGCCCATAAAGAAGGATAAAAGGTCATCGCATTAGGATTGGAGCTGACTTCATCCAGTCAGTCAAGTCATTCATTCATTACACAACTTTTTCGAGGCTTAATTATGTGTGAGGAGATTAAGAAGATAAATACAGTGTAAGACCTGTCCTCAGAGAGTCACAGTCTAATGGGGAGAAAGAAAGCACAAGCAATATACACTGTAGACCACAAAACCCACGGTGAAAGAGACCACACTGTTCACGGCCCTTTCTCCACACATTGTTCAATTCCTGGAAGAAATTCCAGTAATTTCCTCTAGTTACTCAAGAAATAGTTACTGGATTGAATAAAAAGATTTAAACATCATTAAGCAGAAGAAGATATTTCTGATCTGAAACTCCCTGAGAGTGGGACTCTGGCCTCCCCTCTGCCTAGGTCTTTAAAACTTACTTAATTCTTCAAGCCTTTGATTCATTGTCAGCTTTGAGATGTAATATCCAACCTTGTTAGAATCCCGCCAGCTTGCCTTCTTTCCACCGTGATCCTTGTCTCCATTTTAGATGTAGAGTGAAGACGTGCAACTTACGAGGAGCAACCGTGTCTCAGACGTGCCTCTCAGAGCGTCCTGCTAACGGCTCGAGAGTCCCTGCTGGGGCAGGTACATCCTTGATTACGTGGTGGGACAGATGACCCAGGACTTTCCTCTTTTCCTCGAAGTCCTACAACTGCTTCCCATCTCTCTCTCACCTCATGAAACTCACGAGACATCAGAAGTCATCACCTAACTTCAAACTCAGTGTTCTGAGGAATCCTGTAGGGCAGAAGGGATAGGAATTCGAAGAGTATTTCTCCATATTCTTACACCCATTTGTCTTAGTCTGTTTTCTGGTGCTGCAACAGAAGACCACAGACTGGGTGATTTGTAAGGAACAGTAGTTTATTTGACCCACAGTTGTGGAGGCTGGAAAGTCCGAGTTCAAAAGACAGCATGTGGTGAGGGCCTTCTCGTTGTGCCACAGTGTGGCAGAGGAGCAGGCAAGCGTGGGAGACAGCGAGAGGAATGGGGGCCACACCACATCCTGTGATCAGGAGCCACTCCCAAGATAACTAACCCCCTCCCTCAGTAACAGCGTTCATCTGTTCATGAGGACAGAGTCCTCAGGACCTAATCACCTCTTAAAAACCCCTCCTCCCCGTAACGTTACATCAGCAATCAGATTTCACCATGAGTTTTGGAGGGAACATTCAGACCACAGCGCCATCCAACATTTATCTTTTATTTAGCACAACGCAGAACAGTGCACATTCGAAGTGTCAGGTTAGGAAAGTGCGTAAAAGTGGTGTTTTGAGGATGACGAGAAGTAGACACAAATTTGTTTTTGTGGTTAATTCAAGGATTTTCTAATCTCTTTCAATGTACATCCTCTTGACTAAAGTGAAGCTTCTAGTTTTACCTGTTATGACGAGTGCCTTTCGGACCTTAGAAGACATTCTGTATAAGACTTCCCGAAGGCGGGAAGGAGAGAAAAATACCACAGAATAGAAGGGAAATGATACAGCACTTGTATCAACAGAGCTGGACAACAAAGGCAACATCTGCACATTTTTATCGAGCATCCGCCCTGGCATTAAGTAATGATTAAGGCTGAAGACGACGTGAGGGAGCCTGGGGCACATGGGGCTGCAATGCCAGTGTCCGTGAGCGGAAGATGCCAGCCTCGTCCTTCTTACGCTGCTCACCTGCCTGCCAGCGCAAGGACGCTCAGTCAGAACAGTGGTCTGCTCGCAGCAGCGTGGGCTCCAGGCGATGAACGTCAGGGTCTCTCTCCTCTGTCTGAGTATCTCATGAAACATTTTAGGGGCGAATTGTGTACTTAGAAAATATTTTTGCCTTGCCTTTACTGATCACTTTCTCCTTTGAATTCTGACAGCACTTCCAACCTTTGACGCATAATTACCTGTTTAATACTGTGCCGCACGTATTCCGTGAGCTTTAGCTCCACGTTTCAGTAGCAGAGAGCTTGGTTTTTAGAGCCACTCTATTTCTTGTCATCGTCTCTTCTGCCCTGAATAATTCCCTGCACCGGGGGTCAGCAAACATTTTCTGTAAATACGGATCGTACAGCACCTATTTTAGACTTCGAAGGCCTCGTGGTCTCTGTTAAAACAAATCTACTGGCTGATGCCTGAGAAACAGCCCTAGATAACATGCAAGCGAATGGGTACAGCTGTTACAGTAAAACTTTATTTACAAAAATAGGCTGTCGGCCAGATTTGGCCCTGGGCCATAGTTTTCTGATTTCTGGTCGAAATCAATGCTGGTCATACCACTTCCTTTGACAGTGACTGGGTCAGGAATGGCATGTGCCTGTGACCTACCCCCTGATCAAGGAGACACGAGGGGAAATCTGGCGGGGACCTCTGGGCAAGGTGTCCTGGATTCTAGGCAGGCACAATGAGAGCCTGTCCCTTGTTTTCCTCTGGACCTTGTTGTGGGGGGGAGCCATCATCCCCCCTGTTGAGGAGGATCCAACACGGGGAGGACAGGCTGAGTCAGTTGGGAGAGAGACCCTGACTCACACCTGGAGCCCACTCTGTTCTGGTTTCCAAACTGTGCAATTAAGAAATGCCCTTCTTGTGGAAGCCAGTTAGTCTTTTCCCTCACAAGAAAGCATCCTGATTGGTGCAGTCACATTCCTGAAAGAGGATGTTAAAATGATGACAAAATGATGTGAGTTGAGTCTGGCTTCTCCATGGAGGAAAAGTGATACAGTTTGCGTTACATTTCTGATACAGAACAGAGTCCAACTTTTAACTGAATTTATAAAAAACGTCATGTCAAATTAACTATCAATGATACATCTAAATAAATTTTTTACGATGTGTATAAACTGATGAATTAGCGCAGTATAGAGTCCGTTCTTCAAGTTCAAATTAACATGCATATTGTGTCAATATTATACGAAGTCCTTGTCTTACATCTTCATAGTTCTTATGTTGTTTTGACTGTGGAAAATATAGAATATACTCATTTAAGTCACTGAATCCATTAGGATTTTTAGGGGATATTTTCACAAGACTCTTTTGGGAGACTTTTAAGGAGATTTTGGTCCACATGATAAATTCTTGAGATCTCATTCAGGACGCTTCCCCTTTTTTCGCTGGAGATACTTCCAGGTCCATTCATTTATTCCTTTTTTTAAACTAAAAAAGTCACACAGGATCATCTTTTAAAATTCAGACGATACACAAGTATAAAGTAGTGGATCCCCCTTTATGCTCCTGAGGATATTAATATTTATTTTTTTCTTTACGATTACCCTGTAGCTAGTATAAGCATTACGATTCAGGGAGTCTAGGAGGTCAAAAGCATTTTTGTAATAATACTAAGACACTATGTATTTGCCTTTTTCACCGAGTTGATGTTTGCACTGCTGGTGCAAAAGCAATGGTGGGTAAAACTGCTGGCGCCCGAGCACGAAGCAAGGCCGCGGCACCCAGCTACGCCAACAGTCGTCGTATTCCACACCGTGCACTCATGGAGAAAAAAGCCAATTTTAATTAAGAATGGTCTTAAAAGAATCAGTAAAAATTATAAATTTTATTAAATCTGAACTCTGAGTATATATTCTTTTTTTGTTTTTGGAGAAACTGGAGGTAGCATTTGAAGCTTAGAGGCCCCTCAATTAGGCAAGTTAACTCACTCGTCAGAGCCTCAGTTTCCCTACCCATAACATTAGAAAAGGAAAGCAAAACATGGAACTCCACGCAGATTTACATGTCGTCTTTGTGCAGGGGCCATGCTCATCTTGTACGTATTGTTCCCACTTTAGTAAGAGTGCTGCTAAAGTGAGCGTAGGATGCGTGTTGTTAATACTCGCTGACGCTGACTGGGAAGCACGTGTAGGCACTTCTGCTGCAAACCCAAGCGTGGCGGTCGTCTGGAGGACGAGAACTTCTGTAGTTATTTGTGTTGTGAACTTAACTAGCCTCCGTGTTCATGGAATGCCATTTTTACTTGAAGAATGGCTGGCAGACTATGGTTATTCAAACTGAGTTTGGGCAGATATATTCTCTAAAATGAACCAAGTGAGCCAGTCACTTCAAGGAATGTTGCCAATGACAACATTTCAGCTTTCAATTGAAATTTGAATTTTGGATAATTTGTATCTGCCACTGTGAGCTTGATAGCTTGTATCTTAGGCAGTTCAGGCCGTAGATGAGGTGGCTTAAAAAATAGACATTTATTTCTCACAGTTCTGGAGACTGAAGTCCAAGATCAAGGTGTCAGCATGGTCTGGTTCTCTTGCTAGTTTACAGATAGCCACCTTCTTGCTGTGCCCTCACGTGGTGGAAAGAGCTAGCTAGCTCTCTGGCCTCTTTTGTAAGGGCCTTCTTCCCATTTATGAGAGCTCCACCTCAAGACCTAATTATCCACCTCCAAATACCATCATGCTGGGATTAGGATTTGAATATATGAATTTGGGGGGGACACAAACTTTCAGTCCATTGCAGCTTGCCAATACTTAGAGACATTTCTGATTAGATCAGTGATACTGTGATTTTTTTTATGTTGCATCATGAAATATGTCAATATTTGAAAGACTTATAAAACTTAAGTAATATTTTTCACACGACGTATGGCTTATGTTATAAAATTGTGCATGATTAAGAGATCCATTGAAAGCACAAGATGGATCAGTGGATTTTAATGAAACAGGAACACAAAGCTCATTTATTTGGCTTTAGATACCACATTGTAAATAACCCTTAACTACCTACCACTTGTAGTTTGAATTGTGGTATAGTATCAAAGAAGAAAAGCTTCAATTATCTGAAAGGGCTATTAAAATATTCCTCTCTTCCCAACTACATATTTGTTTGAGGCTGGATTTTCTTCATATATCTCAACCAAGACAACATACCATTACAGAATGCTGGCAGAAGAGAATCTGACTCTGTCTCTAAGCCAGACATTGAAAATGTAACAATTCGAAAATTGTAACAATTTTCAAAGTTGTTAAAATAATGTCACCTTTATTACTATTTTTGATATATTTCTTAAAGAATGTTATTCACATAAAATAATACATATACATTTTTAAATGTTTTAACTTCTGATATGGTTAATATCAATAGATATAACTAACATAACTAGTACCTCTTTGGGGTACTCAATTTTTAAGAGGACAAAAGGGTCCTGAGAGCAAATGCAATTTTAGAAGAATACTTAATGATGCGTGGAATACTGAAAATATGATGTCAAAGTGTAAAGAAGCAGAGTATTGAAATAGATATGCAGTGACCCTAATTATATGAAAGAAATACATGCACAGAAGAGGAATAGGATGAAACACTACAAAATCATAACTTGGGAAATTCAAGTTTTCTTTTATTTTCTTAATTTTTCAAGTATCCTATGATAAAAATGTTCTGCTTTTATAATCAAGAAGAGTAAAATTCCAGTTCCAATCTCAGTCCTATATTTGCCTCGTAATAGTGGCAGCCATCGTGTTTTCCTTTTGTTCACCATGTAGAATGTCTGATTACAAGACAATGCAATTTTATGGCAGGGCAGGGCGGCTCACACCTGTAATCCTAGCACTCTGGGAGACCGAGCCGGGCAGATGAGCTCAGGAGTTCAAGACCAGCGTGAGCAAGAGCGAGACCCCATCTCTACTAAAAAAAAAAAAAAAAAAAAATAGAAAGAAATTAGCTGGACAACTGAAAATATATATAGAAAAAAAATTAGCCAGGCATGGTGGCGCATGCCTATAGTCCCAGCTACTTGGGAGGCTGAGGCAGGAGGATTGCCTGAGCCCAGGAGTTTGAGGTTTCTGTGAGCTAGGCTGATGCCACAGCAGTCTAGCCCAGGCAATAGAGTGAGACTGTGTCTCAAAAAAAAAAGAAAAAAAAAAAGAAAAGAAAAAAATTTTAAAATAAGCTTTCCAAAATTAAATGAGTGTATTTCTTCCTAGTGGTTCCCTCAGGAGACTATATACTCATTCAAATAATAGTTTGTTTCCTGGAACCCTGACTGAAGAACTGTCTTCAGAGAGAATCAGTTCAGAGAATCAGCTACAGAAGAAATGAATCTTACATCTTCACAAAGGCAGAGACTGCTCTCTCCCTCCCTCCTCGCCAGCTTAAGCTGTCGGTCTGTGTGACGTTGGTGCTGACCTGGAGCACCCTTGAGAGCAATGGGGACAGTGTTGGGGGCCACAACCGAAGGAGGAGCCCAGAAGAGCTCCCCACCACCACCCCGTCTCCAAACAAAAGCAAGTCTATTCGTGGAGTGCAAGATCCTGTAGTAGCTAGCACAGCTTTGCGTGCTGTACTCCTTAAAAGTGAATTTTAGGAAGATTGAGGAATTGCACTTTCCTTTTTATCCCTCCTGTGTACGTAGCACAATGTTGAGCACAAAGTTAAGGCTCAACGAATAGATGTTCTACATAACGGTGATTGGAACCTGGATTGCTAATATTGATTTGTCATTCAGCTGAAGTGAAGCTGAGAGTTATCAGCTTGTTGGGAATGATTCAGGTTTCCTAAATAATCTAAAAATTGGCCTCCTACTAGGGTAACCAACTCGTCCTGGTCTGCCTAGAACTTCTCTGGTTTCAGCACTAAAACTCCTGCATCCCAGAAACCCTCTCAGATCCAAGCCGTCAGGATGGTTGGTCGCCCTGTCCTACAGTGACCCAACTTACAATAATGTAACTCCTTTGCATTTCAGTATGTCCTGGCTTCTCCAGCCACGTCTGTACACCAAGGCCAAGCAAAGCTGGATGGAGGCATCTGTTGGCCTGGCCATCGGCCCAGCTCGTCAACATCTTTGTGCTACAGATGAACAAGCCAGCTCAAAGGGACTAGCTACGCAGTGCCCCAAACCTCCAACGTGGCTGTCAGTTTCCCAGGAAAGCCTTGGAATCCTAGCTTACCCCCCAACTCCTGTTTAAGAACGATGTTTTTCAGGTAAAGTCATCACTTCTGTTTTGCACTACTACTTATAGAATGACAAACCGATGATCCTGAAATGACCCTCCAGAGAAAAAGGTTTTATGCCAGGATTTGATAAGCCGGAAAAGTTGTGTCCCTAAAAAAGAAATGTTAGCTTTAACATTGGAAAAATGAGGATTTATTTTTATTTGTATTTATTTTTTGCATTCAGAGAGGGATGTCATCCATGTCCTTAGACACGTCTTAATTTGTGGATTTTTTTCTTGTTTAACTCTCTTAATTGGATGAAAGTAGGCAGCTGATGATTTATGGCTCTCCAGTTGTGCCAGGCATCAGTTTAAACGTGCACAGCTGCTCTGCAGTAGTTTAACTTGGCAGATAGTATTAAACCATTGAATTGTGTCATTTATTTGTATATGCATACAATAGCCTCCTTGTGCAGGTTCTTCAAAAATGGTTTAGAACTGTGCATTTCAGGAGTCTCAGAGAGTGACTTACTCCTTTGGAATATTTTCGGAGTTTCTAGAATGAAGAATGAGACAGCATTTTGTACCATTGCTCAGTTCCCAAGGGAATCACAGACAGGCTGGAGTGGAGAGGTTAACAGAGAGCATGTCTCGAGAGCATGTCGGGGAACTCCAGTTTCAGCGGTCGTTTCGGCAACGTAGGCTGTGTTCCCGCTGACAACACTCTCGCTTTCATTAGGATACGTCTCAGGGAAGCAGCTAAAACAGGGGGGGGCGATCCAACACAAGTCGTTGCAGGCATAAGTAACTCAGAAGCTCTGTTGACAATAAAAAGTCTGGCATTCACAGTAGTTAACAAAGCTATCTTCAAATGCAAAGGGGCCTGAGATTTGTCACTGTTGTCCTTTGTAGTCAAGGATGACACTGTGGTTATCCCTGTATGCAAGTGTGGCTGAAAATACCCAAACGTGACAGATGATAAGGCCTTTCTGCAGAGTATGCATGGAAAATCTTTTTCTGGTTTGTGTCGGTTGGCCTCCCAGGGCACAGCCGGCCTTGTCACGAAGTTGTCGTGTGTCTTTCTGCAGTGGCTCTGCTGCTCTGGCGTTCCACAAATGTCTCCATCGCTTGGGTGTCTCTCCCCTGCGCTCTTGTGAAGGTTACACCTCCTACCTGGGCCGCTTACTGGCTCCCGGGCCAAAGCCAGCCAGGCAGGCCGGTGCCCGGCCTCCGTCCTATCCTTGTCTTAGGTCACCCCCTGTTTTGTGAGAGAGTCACGCTGAGGGGGCTGTGTTCCTCAATACACAGAAACACCAACTCGCTGCTGACTTGATCCTGCCACTTGAAATTTTGAGTGTTTTCAGCTGGAAAGATCTTAGGTGCTGAGAGAATTTCGCTCCCTTTCTCAGTTTGGCCTGTCTTGGAGTAGAAAGAAGGCAGAGGAAATGCTTTTGGCTGAGATAGGCCTCCTGCAGGTAGAGTAGTTGGACATTACACAAAAATGTTTCCACACCAGCCTGTATTCCAAAAAAAGTTTAAGGCTGGAAATCCCAAAGGGTCATCTCTGAAGCCTGATAAGGGTGCTCAGGAGCCACTGTAAGTATCTTTTCTGAGCTAGCTGCTCAGCGACTTGTATTAGGCAGCAATTAGATGAGGCCAGGCTCTCACATCCCGTGCTGACAGCAAACGTTGGTGGGCAGTTGGCCACTTTCCTTCCTTGGCAAATAAAAGCCTTTTTACCTGTGGGTTCAGGACGGAGGTTATAGAGGGTAGTAAAAGGATTTCTTGATGGTGCCTTAGCCTTAAAGCCTCCTGCAGGAGCAGTTGCAGATTCTCTTGGATAGAGAAACTAAAAAAACATTCTTAGCTATTGAACCTCTGAATTGCCTTATCAGCTTTTCTTCAAGAACACTCTGACTGAGGGCAGCTTCATGCACAAGAAAGTGGTGATGAGGATAGCTGAGAGGTCAGAGGGGTGAGAACTGAGACCCAGCCTGGGTCCCGGGGCTCCCCCAGAGAGGAAAGGCCTGGCTGGAGCACCCATGAGCAGCACAGGGACACAAGGGGTCCAAGCAGGAGACCTGGGCAAGCTGGTCACCCTAGCAGGAGACCGATTTTTAGGTTATTTAGGAAACCTGAATTATTCTAAACAAGCTGGTCAGGAGAGAGAAGGGACTTGAAATTCGGAGGGAAGAACTGAAAACATACTCTGTCCACTTTACAGTTTTCCCCTTTGGTTTGAGGTCATCTGATATCATCTCATCTGGCATAAGTTTTGAAGTTGTTTCTCTGAGGAATGTCTCTGAATCAGATTTAAGCTCTCCTTGGTCCTCCAAGGACGCTAGAAGTGAGGCACAGATCCCCAAGGCTCCAGTGCATGTATCAGCAGTCTCTGATCTGCTAGTTATCGTGCGTTTTTTTGAGAAGAACTAAGAGGAAAGGTATCAAGAGTAATTGAGCACCTAGTACAGGAATGTTTTGTTACTCCCATTTTTTTTTCTTTATTGAAGTGTAATTTACATATCATATCTTTATTCCATTTTAAGTGTACAATTAAATGGCTATTAGTAAATTTACCAAGTTGTACAGCTATTCACATAAATCAGTTTTAGAGGATTTCCTTCCCCCTATTGAGACCCCCTAATTCCCATCCCCAAATATGTTTGCCCCTCCCCTCCACAGTGCTCACCACATCTCTCAGATGTGGGTCTACCCCCCACCCCCTGAATCGCTAGTGAACACCACTACCATTTGAGCACCATAGTGTTAATCAGTCAGTACCAATTTGACGGCGAGTACATGTGGGGCCCATTCTTGGGTAGCGTTTTATGAGCATGTCTTATATGATGTTTTATATCTGGAGGATCATGGACAGATTCAGGAAGTCATCCAGCTGTCCTCATGTTGAAGACAAACCCTTTCTAAAAGTATACAACTGTCTTTAATAAATACTAAAACAGTGCTTTAATGCTTGAGTAGAATGATGGTTACCAGAGGCTGGGAAGGGTAGTGGGGATGGGGAGATAAGGTGGGGATGGTTAATGGGTATAAAAATATAGATACTTATAGATACTTCCTGTTTATGTCTTAGTCAAAATGATTACTCATTTTCTGTGTCTTTTCAATGTCCTAACAGAATTTATTTATGTGATAACTGCATTTAACCTGTCATATACAATTACTCCCTGGAGATTTAAGTTGTCTTGCATGCCACCAAATACAACCTATGACTACTTCATCTTGCCTGCCGAAGTCTCAAAGAACACTTCAAGTTTGAATGGATATTATGACACAGCTGTTGAAGCTAAATTTAATTCAAGTGGTACCTACTTTTCTAACTTATCCAAGACAACTTTCCACTGTTGCTTTTGGAGTGAACAAGATATTAACAAAAACTGCTTTGTATGTGCAGACAACATTGAAGGAAAGACAGTTGCTTCAACAGTAAATTTTTTAGTTTTTCAACAAATAGGTAAGTATTTTAATGTTCTAAGTATTAGCTGTTATTTTTAGTTGTATTGAACAAAGTGTTTTAATTCTCTGAAACCTGTGTGAAATAAATGTCTTATTCCTATGATTCTTAATGAATATTATTTTAATATTAATAATACAATTAGGATTTGTCATGTGATCAAACTAATAATTAAGACTCAAATTATTTTATATCCCATAAAAATGTAATAAAGGAATTCTTTTATTTTTAAGTACATCCTTTGTAGTCTTCTCAATTTACTTTGAAATAGAAAAATATGTCTTATTCTTGTTAAATAAAATATCACATGACTAATATTATTATTGAATTAGTTACATTTTCAAATGTTTATGATTAATGGTATTTTTTCAGGCAAGGAATCTCTGAAGCAATGTGAATTTTAAATCAAGGGCTTTTTGTTGCTGTTTTAAGTATTACGTACACTGAATGGAGCTAGTGTAGTTAATTCTACATCTGGAAATATAAACAACAAAATTATCTCTAACTGTTTTAGAAAAGCTAAATAGGGTGGAGTCAATTGAATCAGCCATATATTGAGACTTACAGTATGAAAATAAAGGCATACATAAGTGTAGCATTCCTATATGAGGTTAATCAGGATTTCTCAATTGATACTATTGACATTTTGAGCCAAATAATTCTTGGTTATGAGAGGCTGTTCTGTGCATTGTGGGATGTTTAGCAGCAGCCCTGGTCTATACCCATCTGATGCCGGTAGCACTCCCTGCCCAGTTCCAATTAAGAAATATTTGCAGACATTGCCACATGTCTTCTGATATGCTAAATTGCCTCTGCTTTAGCACCTCGAGCAGATGAAAGAAATACCCCAGTATGTTGGAATCAGTTTAGGAATATGTATAAAGCATAAATATGCAATAAAATCACTTTTAAAACAAGTTAATAGTAACTCTCAGTGTCTCCAGTTCACTTCATAGCCATTAATTTAATTTTAAATTATGCAGTTTCAGTGTAAGGAAACTTGGCCAATATAGTGGTTATTATATATACTTAGAGTGAACTTAAGAAGTTGGTCTTAGTGATAAGCCTTGAAGTGATATAAGATATTAACACTTTTGTCAATTATGAATCAGACTGATTATGATGCTGCGGATTGAAATTTTACACTATAAGTCAAGGCTAATAACTAGTTACTTTTAAGTGAGTTTAAGTTTTCATAACTAAAATTACTAGGTTAAGTAGTGATCACTGAGGATTTAAATTTATTATTCTGCCAAGTACACTGTTTACTTCACAGGGCTCAACAGTATTGCAAAGTCCCTCTCAGTTGCAAATCCTTTTGGTTTGGGGAAATATGTTAGTGTTGTCCTAAGTTAGTCATGATTTTCAATTGTTGCTATTCTTGCTTTCTAAATTACAAATCACCAATAGTTTATGTTTAGCATTCTCCCAGGTGAGTTTTTCAGTGTGCAGTCAAATAATACTGCCATGTATTGTGAGTCCTATAATATTACAATAACAAGAATTTAAGACTTGCATTATAGTTCAAATGTGAATCATTGTGCCTTTATTTGCTAAAGCTAACATATATATATAGATAGATATGTCCCTCAAAATTTGCTTGTAACTCGATTTTTAATATTCTTTTTTTGTCTTGAAAGTGAAAAAGAACTGAATGAACTAGGTGAGTTTTGAGGTCTTTTGTCCTACTTAAGTGGTTTGGGATTAAAGAAAAGTTTGAGAAGCAATAATTGAATTTAATTCTCTTACTTTACGAAAAAAGAAAACAGGACCAAAGGGACTAAATGGCTTGGCCAGACACATACCACTTGTAAGAGCCTGTTCTTTTTCTCTCAGAATGGGCAATGGAAGTATATCAGGACACTGGTAAATTTAATTTAGGTCTTCTCTCTCAGATTATTTTTCAGATTGTAGTTTTGTTTTTGTTTTTGTTTTTTTTTTGATTCAGGTGCAAACTGGAACATACAGTGTTGGATGAAAGGGGACTTGAAATTATTCATCTGTCATATGGAACCATTATTTAAGAATCCTTTCAAGACTTATAATTTTAAGGTCCATCTTTCATATGTTCTGTAAGTACCAAATAAATTAATTTGGACGATTCTACATAAATGTTTGTTTTAAAGAGCTTCCATAAGCAGAAGTGGATTATGAAACCTCTCGCTATCTGTAAATTTCCTTTTATATCTATGTATATTTACAGAAGGCAGTTTGTATTTTTTTACATACATTCTTCTCTATTAGGTTTCCTTTTTTTTCTCTTGTTGTTGATTCAGGGAGCAAGACATTGCAGATATGGATGGGCATATAGTCTGAAAGAAGTGTGAACCCAATTCAGGGGTCTTAGATGGGGGAGAAAACTTGCTTTATATTTCTCTTTCAGGTGATATTTTTCGTATTTGAGTTCTTCATAATAGTAACAATATAGGTGCCTATATTTATTTGTGCTAGATAGAGAGCTAAGATGGTGTTTCAAAGAGCCATACACTCATATAATTCATTAGCCAGTATATATCATGCAAGTTTTCTAATAACTCCAGTGATGATAAACACCATGTCTATGTGAATTTTAACTCTTTAAAATTCTTTCTCATTCTTTCTTTTATTTGATGCTTAAAGAGACAGAGACTCATCTTCTTCAGTTCTCCAGTTTTTGAGACCATACCATTGAAGGGCAATGTGCTAGCACTGTTCATATAAAGATAAATAGAGACAAAGTAGAAGAGTGATTACCAGGGGCTGAGAGGAGGGGGAAATGGGGTGTTATTGTTTAATGGGTGCAAAGTTTCACTTTGGGAAGATGGAAAAAGTTCTGGAGTTGGGTGATGGTTGTGTAACAATGTGAATATACTTAGTCACTGAATTGCCCACTTAAAATGATTGAAATGGTAAGTTTTATCACAATATATATCACAATAAAAAATTTTTAAAAGGAGGAAACTTGAAGACATATATATTTAAAAAAAAGATGAATAGTTAAGATCTTTGCCCTTGGGGTGCTCACAGGCTGACAGTTGGGACAGATAAGTACAGGGTTTCAGTTTTAGTAGTTACCGACCGGTGTTTGGTAGGCGCATGATGTCATGGAAGCACATGATTGCTGTGGGGTCATAGATAGGGAGTAGCTAGTTCAGCATTGAGAGAAGAGAGGAGCAAAGGTTCCCTAAGGAAGCAGACAGCTGAGTTGGCTCTTTAGAGGTGAATAAGAAGTAATAAGAAAATAAGTGGGCAGTATAGTGTTTAGAATGAGATCAGCATTACCTGGAAACTTGTTAGAAATTTAAAGTCACTAGCTCCACTCCAGAACTAATGAATCCAGAGTTCTGGGCTTAGGGCTCATTGATCCATGTTTTACTAAGCCCTTTATGTGATTTTGATGGAACTCAAGTTTGAAAACTCCCAGTGTAGAGGTTGATGTCAGAGATTTTAGAGTCAGACTTCCTGGCGCTACCACTTACTGAATGTACACCTATAACACTTACTATGCTTAACAGAAGTTCTACCTCTGGAAATGAACTCAATGGGAATAGTCACACAAATATTTAAACATTATTTGTTGAGTGAATGACTACATACTGCCAAAATACTTTCTCAAAAATTTTTTCCAGTTTACCATCCAGAAATATC
>CAUYRT010048843.1:0-11945 GCA_963574885.1 Lepilemur ruficaudatus
CTGTAGTCCCAGCTACTCGGGAGGCTGAGGCAGAAGGATCGCTTGAGCCCAGGAGTCTGAGGTTGCTGTGAGCTAGGCTGACGCCACGGCACTCACTCTAGCCTGGGCAACAGAGTGAGACTCTGTCTCAAAAAAAAAAAAAAAAACTATGTAAATGTCTGTTAATATTTTACACTAAACAACTTCATGTGTAACTAAAAATAGATGTTCACTAATACACCAAATGCAAACTATATAAGCACAGGACCCCAGAGAACCTTACTTAAAAGTATCAATATTAATAAAAACATTAAAACAACTCCCAGCAAGGAAAGAAATTAACATATGTATGACAGTAGATTCTTTATTCTCCTGGACTCAACCCTTCCTCAGTGTATCCTACACGTAGCCATCAGATTAAGTTTCCTACAGCAACGCTGGGTCTGAGCCACTCCTACTAAGGAGCCCTGCACAGTCTTCCGGATAAACCTCAACCCCCACCCAGACTAGAATGAGCCTCTAGTACTATGTACTTCATTCACACTCTTGGTAACAGTTTGCAATTCGATATTTGAGTGATTTTTTGACTGACATCTTTCTCACTAGCACGAAAGCCAAGAGGAGCAAGGTCTGTGTCTCACCCACCACCGTACTGCCACGTCTGCCATGGCTGCCGGCCCACCGGGGGCGCTCAGTAAGTATCTGTTGGGTGGACGAACCTCATCTTCCATCAAGGCTCAGCTGCCCAACACGCGTGACCCTCAGTTTGCAGAACACTCTCATGTAAACTTTCTCATCTGAGCCTCCTAACGACCCTTGGGGAAAAGCAGGGCAGATGAGAAAACCAAGGTCCAAAAGTTCACCGAGTCGCCCAAGGCCACATCCTGAGTGTTAACTCCTCGTCTGTTAACTAAGTGTGTTAACTGCTAGTCTGGGGTCCCTTCTGGAACATTCTGCTGCCCGAGTTAAATCCAATACGAATACCAGGCCTTGGCCTTTCCAGCCTCTGTGGTTTTTACTCTCCCCTTCCGCCCACCTAAAACTGCCTCCTCCCTCTCTTCCCACTTTTCATTCACTAAACAACTATTGGCTGAGGACTGTGACTGCCGGGCAGCGCCTCCTTCCTTCGGAGCCACCACTGCCTGTGTATACGCCACTTTTATTGCACGAACATCCATTTATTCACCAACAAAAAGTCTCTGTTGTGAGGACGTAATTCGTTCTTTCAACAGAATAGTGGACACCTACTAAGTGCTGTACCGAGTGAGGCTCCCATGAGACTGTACGGTTAGGATACTGCTGTCCTAATGGTTTGAAGAACTCCTGAAGTTTCTCCAAGAGAATAACAATGTAAATTAACCTGCTTTAAAAAGCAGTATACCTGCTGCAATTCACACAGCCTGAGATGTCCCCAGGTAGCTCGATTGAGAAGTAAAGCAAACACTAATAACCACCAAAAGAACACACATCATATCAACTTATATATCAGTTTAACATGCACACATAGTTTTAATTCTACCATCGTTTAAAAAAATAGACGCACACAACAGCATCCACAGGCAAAGTATTCCCAGGTCTACTCTACCAAAATAGTCTTTATCCATCAGGTCTGTTAGATAGTTAACAGACCTTCTTAAACTTGTCAGCTCAAAAGCACACACAATTAAAATGGAAACAACAGATTTGGGAATCTCATGCCTCTCGACTCCAGCCCAGAACCACAACTCTAAATAAAACAGCAATAGCCCTGCAATAATCCTTGTGAAATATAGTATCAATTAAATGTTGGTGCAAGAAATGCAATGCAGAATTACTGCCGTATTAACACTCCCTGAAGATAAATCACCGAAGATTTTAAACAAGTGAAAATCGATTCTATGAATATTTAACACAGCTGGCTTTATTTAAAATTTCCCGTAACAGACATAGACTGGCATGAAAAAAGAACTACCAAGGGTTAATGATGCTCGATTATATATGAATTCAGAAGTAAGGAAGACAGTTGCCTGGGAATTTTCCTTATCCTGGAAATGAGAATATTTTAAAGCCTCAGGGAAAATAAAGTCATGTTTGGTAACGTGTAACTCATTACAGGATTTAATAGAAACAGTACCCAACTAAGCCTCGTCTTTATTTCCTACCTTAAGTTTAAATGCTGAATTTATGCAGCCAAACTCAGGTAAGACAGAAATGGAAGATGCAAGAACAAAACACCTCTCGGAATGGACAGAAAACCGAGAGATCATTTGTCTCTGGGGGTAAAGGTTTGGGTTGGTGAAGAGCTTCAATCCGTATATGGCAACATGTCCGTCACCAATCTCACGGTCTCCTACGGGGACACAATTGCTCTTAAGCACCATGTTCCTGTGGATCTCGAATAAGCACAAGTAAACCTGCGTGACAGTGAGGTTGTGTGTGTTTGCGGCAGGCGGTCTCAGGGTAAACTTGGCCACAGGATTTCTTACATCTTCCAATAGACCAGACAGACACACACCTCCAGGATCTCCCAATCACTCTCCTTGATCATCCACAAGAAAGTGATTTATAAATCCTGCAGGGAAGCCATGAACACCCTCAACGGGGCCTCATTAGGAAAAATTCCCCTTGTACTGAATCTAAAGCTCTTCTCAGTGTGCAGTTTAACTACACTTCCTTTTTTTATTTCTCCTCTGTGAACTCAGCAGAGGAGAGCAAACCCCTAAAAGAAAAGGTCCCTTTCATCGCACAAAAAATAATCACATCTGGCCAGAGGCATTCTGGGAGTTAACAGAACAGGTGCCCTCTTCAAAAGATGAAGGCCATTAGGGATCAAATCTAATTCTATCAATTGCATTTTTAAAAAAAAATTTTCAGACTTAATATGGCCTTGGAGAAACACCATTTAATATTTCCTTTGATTGTGAACTTGTACAGATCTCCCTGAAAGCTTAAGTGCTCATCTTCACCCACATTCACTTCCCAGACAGCTTCTTCTCAACGGTTTCACCGAGACCCCTGTCGGGGGATGAGGGAAGCTCAACTCAGGGCCCTGTTGCTTCTTCACTCCACCCTTTCAGGTGCTTTTTTGGGTCTTCTGCTCCCTCACCTCGGATAATAAGAAGAGATGAAACTCAAGTCTCTTAATTACACTTTGCTTATAACTCTTGATTTTAAGATACGTGAAGGAGGAAACTGAAATGCGGTTAAAACTGTTTTTGTATACAAATTATCCTGAGAGCTAATTACGTATAATTTCTTCATTTTCTTTATTCATGCAAGTGACTCCCAGATAAATATCCTCTTAGTCAAATATTTCTTCTCTTATGACTTCATGACTAATCCTATATAACCCTCACACTCCGATTCACCCCTCAAGAACTCAGCATAACTGCGCTCTCCTGTTAGGAGGAGAGGAACTAAAAATGTGTTTGAAAGGGACTAGAATAACATACTTTGGCATGAAATTATTACTGGGCAGAGTTACAGTTACAGAAAACGGGAGCCTGAGAAGCAGCTGACCTCCATTCCAAGAAGGTTATATAAAGGTGTCCCAAAGGTTTTTCCGTCTCTAGCATCCTAGTGATTCTGCATCTCTGGGATGAACGTGGGACCACACACCCAGCAAGCATAGTCAAAGAGCTAGTCATAAAATCCAGAGCTATCTGTATTTACAGTCTCTGCTTCTCTCCTCCCATTGAGTTCACTCCAATCAAGCAAGCTTTCATTCCTACCATTCTATCAAAACTGCTCACCAAGGTCACCAATGAGCTCCGTGTTGCCAAAGCCAAATGTCCACCTGAACCCTCATCCTACTGGATGACTCCGCTGTCTTGAAACATTCATTACACACCTTCTACGAACCCTCATTCTGTGAGCTCCCTTCCCTCTTAACTGACTCCTCCTTCTCAGGTCTTCTCTGCTGCCCCTTCTCATCCACACCTCTAGACTCAGGATGCTCCTGGGCTCAGTTCTTAGACTTCTTATCTATCTACACTCTACACTCTCTACCTTGGTAATCTCAATCAATCTCATGGCCTCAAATACCTTCTACATACTCATGATTTCCAAATTACATCTCCATCCGTAAGTTCTCTGAACTCCATAGATTCCAGAATCTGTCAGAGATCCAACTGCCTACTCAGTGTCTCCACATGAATGTCTAAGAGGCATCATAAACTTAAGTCTTCAATCAAATTTCTAATGTTACCCCCAAACTGGCTTCTCCTAAGACCTTGCTCATCTCAGAAAATGGCAATTCCATGCCTCCAGGGGCCCAGGAGCCACCCCTGTCTCTGCGTGCACTCTTTCTCAGCCCACGTCTCACTTATAAGGAAACCCTATCAGCTCTACCGTGTATCTAGAGCCTGTCCACTGCCTTCACCTCCAGCACCCTGGCCCAGCAACCGTCATGCTTTGCCTGGATTTTTACAATGGCTCTGCTTCCTCCCTTCATTCTACTCTCCACAACACAGTGATCCTGTTTAAAACCTAAGTCAGATCATATTAACCCTCTGCTCAAAATCCACTAATGGCTTCCCACCCGTTATGAGCTGTGACCTTCAAAAATTCACATGTTGAACTCCTAACCCGCAGTACCTCGGAAGGCGACCTTACTTGGAAATCGTGTTGTTGCAGATGTAATTAGTGAAGATGAGGTCATTGGGGGGGGGGTAATCCAGCGTGACTGATATCCTTATAAAAGGGCAAATTCACCCCATGTGAAGATGAAGGCACAGATCTATAACCCAAGAGATGCCCCGCACTGCCAGCCAGCAAGCAAAAGCTAGGAGAGCAGGATGGAACAGATTCTCTCTCACACCCCTCAGAGGGAACCAACGCCACCGATAATCCAGTGTCAGACTCCAGCCTCCACAGCTGCAAAACAACAGATTTCTGTTGTTTAAGCCACCCAGTTCGTGGTACTTTGTTAGGGCAGCCCAGGCAAACTAACATGCCACTTCTTATAGCATAAAAGGCAAATTCCTCACAATGGCCAGAAGAGCCCACACGCTCACACTCTTGCTCACTCCTCCTCCGTTCTTTGCTCTAGCTCTTCCCTAGGCTTAGACTGCTCTGCCCCAGAGCCCCCAATTCCTTTAGATCTTGTTCAAATATCTCCTTAAGCACTTCTCCTTCCTCCAACACTGTCCCCCTCAGCCAGCTTTATATTTCTCTAGATGTGTGACCACCAGATGTTTTAAGGACTCACTGTGCAGACGGGAGGTGCATTGCCAGGTCCTTCTCTCAAGGAAGACCTTGCTGCGCAGCTGCAGGTGGACAGCCTCCAGGGCTCAGCCTTAGGCGCAGAGCGCAGCCTCACCCGCCTGCAGTCACACCCTTCCCAGGGCAGCCCACACCTGGTACACACCTGACAACCGAGTGTGGTTCCACCTCCGTGCGGGACCCTGTGACAGGCGATACTCGAGTTCTCTGGCACAGACTCTCAAACCTGCGTCACAGTTCACCTTCTTCCTCTGCCCAATCCTGCTTCTGTCTCCTTCTGTTCACAAATGTTGATCCCAGACAAGCATGCTGCTTCTGGAAATTCCATCGCCATGTCTGCTTCTGGAGAGCCCAACCTGACATACCTACCTGCCTCCCTCAGCTAGAACGTCACCTTATTAAGGGCAGGGACTTTGCTTCATGGTACTTCCAAAGCCTAAAAACAGTGCCTGGTATAAAACAGGAAATGACTGAATGGAAATGTAGGGAGGGAGGGAGGGAAAAGGGGGAGCAATGACTATTTGGATGGATGACTAGATCCTGGATAAAGCAGAAGCATCTTCAGATGGTCATCATCTGCCACAAAGCAACAGGAATACACACTATTACAATGAAACTATGTGTGAAGTTTCTAAAGTGCACCTTGCTATTGATTTTAGAGCCTCTTAAAAATGTGTACAAAGTTCCTAAGGTTCACTATCTTGATACCCGTGGCCTTCCGCACGGAGATTTCAAGTTTCACAACCTCAAGTTCTACCAAGAGGGTTTCAGAACACTAACCTCTAAAGTAGGAAAGATGCCGCCATTATAATTACTGTTCAATCACTTTGTGATACCTTATATATTTCTCCCATTAGAGGAACTCTGCTCTGCATTTTATCATTACAGATAGTTTATTAAAGCTTTTCTTCTTTCTTGACTGTGTCTCATATCAAGCCTCACTCACAATATTATTTTTTTTCTTTCTCAGAGAATTGTCTTTCACTAGCAATGCCTTAATTGCATTCAGCTCTGGCAAGTAATTTGAAACAGATTTTCCATGCCCTACAGTTGGCTACTCATTTAGATCCAAATAAAGCTGATTTCTACCTGGTCACGTACCTCATGCCAATTCAATCAAGAACGTGTGAAGTCTAACTCTAAAATAATACAGCTGAGGGGTCACAGCTGTGTGTGTGTGGTTTATAGAATCACTTTCATTACTTTACATACCATTGCATGATGACATTCTAAATGAAAAATGTAAAGTCATGTTTAACACCAAAAACAACAACAAAATCACCTCCAAACTGTAGCTACTATTGCTGTACTGGTCTGTAGCCACTCCACAACACTCGAAGACAGATGGATTCAGAACATTGTATGTTTACAGCACAAGGATGTCTTACATGGACGTACCCGAAATATTTTATAACCGTAAATATGAACAACAGGGTCTTCCTAGTCAGACCGATCTAATTTCATCAGCCTTCTGAAATTACATCTTTCACTAAAGCAGCCTCGGGACACAAACGCAATAAGATAACATTAATTAAAATACATAAAACCATCCAGGAGTAGCAAGTAGTATACCACATTTTTTTAAAGAGCAGAAATTGAACCAAAAATAGTAATCACTATTTTGCCAGCTTAAAAAGCTACCTCTTACACATAGTGCCCGAAGCTACAGTCCTATTACCATCCAAGGCAGGATAATAATTCGTATGTTATTCACTCGTCTGGTATGTGTGCGGGGTTGTGTGTGCATGCTCACTTTGCAACCAAGAGCTTCAGTTCTCTGCTACCTGTTTGCCATTAAGCGGGATCCAAGAGTTCCAAAGTATAATGTATCAGCCCCTTACCACTAAAGAACCTACTTGTATCACTAAAATTCCTAGCCTCTGCACATGCATAGGAACCATCAACGTGAGAATGCCATTTTGTATTTTGTCTTTTCATTCAAGATCATTTCGAGTATTAGCATCTAAATAACCCCAGCATAGAAACGAAATCAGGTTGGAGATGAGCTTCTACAAGAATTTTTTTTTCCTAAGGAAGTAAAAACATTTCCTCACTTGCAAAAAGAAGATACGGTAATACTACCTATTTAACATGGTCATTGTAAGAATTAAATGGCAAACACGGGCATTTATGTACACGTATATACATTCACAAATTACGTTACAGATAGTTTTAAATCAGATTTCCATTCACTTCACATTAAAGTGCCTATAATTGTGATGGGTGCTTTCAGTTACGTATTAATATCTTTCTATTCTAAGGGAAGATTTTGAGGTTGGCTTAGAGAAAAAAAAAAATCTAGAGACAGAAAAACCAATTAGCAGGCTTCACTACCATCATGGTGAAAAACAATGGAGACATCTGGAGACCGAAAGGAGAAAGCAGATTCTGGGAGTTTCAGAAGACCAGCCATTCCTTTGATGAACTAACTGGACGAAGTCAAAGAAAAGAATCTTAAAGAGGCAGGAAGCTTTCCAGCTGTGGTGCCTGTCACAGACCGAATGCTTGTGTCTTCCCCCAAACTCATAGGTTGAAATCCTAACCCCAAATGCGATGATGTTAGGAGGTGGGGCCTCTGGGCGGTGATTAGATCACGAGGGCAGAGCCCTCGTGAATGGGATTCATGCCCTTATAAAAGGGACCTGAACTACCTGTCTCAGGCTCTTTCTGCCATGTGAGGACACAGTGAAAAGATGCCCATCTATGAACCAGAGAGCAGGACCTTAATCTGCCAGGGCCTTGACCTCAGATTTCCCAGCCTCCAGAACCATGAGAAATAAATGTTCACTGTTTAAGTCACCCAGCCTATGGTATTTTTGTTCCTCCAGCCTGAACAGACTGAGACAGTGCCGGGGGCGGGGGTGCTTTGTTAACTGTAACACAGGCAGCGCTAAAAGGGTTAACAGTGGTGACAACATACATGGCTGGGGGGAATGTACGCTGGAACCACCACTTAGCAAGACTTTATGAAATCTCAACAACCTGCCTATGCCTGACGATTCAGCAATCCTACTCCTCAGAATATACCTAGCAGAAATGCTCGGTAAATGTCTGCCAGCAACACATACAAGAATGCCCATAGCACCGTTGTTCCCAACAGGCAAAAACTGGGAAACCAAATGTCTGTCAACAGTGATGTGGGTAAGTTGAAGCTACGTTCATACGTGGAATAGTGCACACAATGGAAAAGAAGGAGCTAGTGCCACACACAACACGGGTGGCTGAGCAAAAGGTGGCCAGCATAAAAGAGCACCTACTGAATCACTCCATTACATGAAGCTCAAAAGAGGGACAGTTCATCCGCAGTGATGAGGATATCATGGGAGGGGTGCTGTCTGGAAGGGGACGGGGGAAAGAGCAGGAGGGATGGGAAGATTCTCTCTCTTGACCTGGGTAATGGCCACACGGGTGCACACATACGGAAAAACTCACCAAGCTGCACACTTAAGATCTGCATGCTTTACGCCAATTTAAAAAGTTAATGAGTAAACAAAATTTTCCTAGCCCTACAGCATTAAAGTAATGGCAAACGCCCTTCCCAAAAGAGCTCTCCACCCACTGCTACCTGGTAACACAATAGCCTTTAAAAGTCAAGCAACAAAAGAATCTCAACAAAGTCCTCACTACAAGTAAATACATATATTTTTATCCCTCCTGAATAAGTCATTAGCTAAGGTTTCTGGACATGGCCCAGATCCTTCGGCTGTAGAACTGTGGCCCTGAAATAATCTCGTCTCCTTTCTCCTTTCTCTAAATCTCAGACAAAATCTACTGATCCCTCTCCAGTGTTCCAGGAACGGGTCTCTTGAGGGTAACACCTATTATCTGCAAACCCTGGGAGACAGGCCCAAGGCTCACTCACTTTTGTCTCCTAAGCACCTGCCAGACCGCCCTAACACGAGGTTGATAATCCATAAATGTTTGCCAGATTCAGGAAACAACTCAACATGCCTTCAGTGAAATCCCCTTAAAACGTCACCACTCAAGATCAAATGTCACATTTTCTTGCATAATTATCCAAGTAAGTCCTATCCTATACATGCTATTATTTTTTCATTAAAAAGTTGACAATCCCCCCACTGTTATTATCCTGGAAGAAATAAAAATGTCCCAAAGCCTAACATACCGCTTAGTCTGATTTCATCGCAATGTATTTGCTTTCTAAAACTTACCCATCAAAAGAGTTTCCTACACAGGCTGCATCCTATCGTTCTGTCTGTGATCACCTCATCAGAAGAGGTGAAAAAAGAACAGCAATATCAGTCACAAAAGAAGGACTCCACATCTTCCTTTATATTATCGGGTCTGCATACTCAGTGTTTTACTGCATTTATGCATGAAGCAACTTCATACCGGTCATATATACCTGGCCATAAAAATAAGGTTTGATTCCTGGAGTTACCTCAACTTTACCTCCTCAGTAAGGTAAAGCAGTTGAGCCTACGAAAAGACTCTTCTCTGAGAAGATCTGAAAAGAAAAAGGCCAAAGAAAGCCCATCTTCTACTTCTGATTAAGGGGCTTTGAAGAAATGGGCCAGGGCTGGCCTCTTTCTGATGAATGAGAGCAGCACACAGATGTGGGAGTCCAAGCCAGCGACGAGACAGCTGTGGCTGGCCCATCATTTCCCATGTGGATGATGCGCTGAGACCCAGCTGGATCAATTCAACTCTCCCAAAGGAGGAGCTTGGCAGGGATGCAATGGAGTCAGCTGACATCCAAGAGGTCAAAAACATGCTGTCACGGCCATGCCCACCCAGGAAGGAGACTGCTCAGACTGATAAAATATGCCACTCAAGGGACCAAAGAACTGGGGGGGGGGGGGAGAGGAGAGGGGTGGAAAACATGTACCATATATATTTTCCTCCTTTGTTCATTTTAGCCAATAAACGGCCTCTTCTTCCCCATATCAATGCCTGTGTGCTTAACATGACCAAACCATGTGGCTAGGTCACGAACAGTCTGCAATAGCCTAATCCCTCTGTCCAACCTGGTATCCACTGACAACATCAACAGCTATTAAATTCGTCTTAAAGTTTATTCCTATGCGTTCATTTATTTTTTATTTTTCCCCCAACCCTCCTTAAAAAACCCAAGTGTAAAAGATGACGGCTCTATACGGTTAACTAATTTTTGACAAATGCACAATGGGGAAAGTATAGACTGTTCAATAAACTGGAAAACTGGATTTCTACACAGAATAAAACTGGGCCCTTATCTTACACCATACATAAAAATCAACTCAAAATGGATAAAAAACCTAAACATAAGACCAAAAACCATAAAACTCCTAGAAGAGAATATAGTGGCAAAGCTCCTTAACAGTGGAAAATCACAGTGATTTTCTGGATATCACACCAGAAGTTCAGATCCCAAAGGCAAAAATTAATAAACAGGACATCAAACTAAAAACCTCTGCACAGCAAAGGAAACAATCAACAAAATGAAATGGCAACCCATGCATTGGGAAAAGATATTTGCAAACCATGTATCTGAGAAGGGGTCAATATCCAAAATTTACAAAGAACTCACACAACTCAATAGAAGAGAAACAAATAACCCAATTGAAAAATTGGCAAACAGCTGAAAAGACATTTCTCCAAAGAATACATAAGATGGCCAACAGGCATATGAAAAGGTGCTCGATATCACTGATCATTAGGGAAATGCTAGTCAAAAACACTGAGGTATCAATCACACCCTTGGGATGGATGTTATCAAAGAGTCCAGTGATAGCAAATGTTGATGGTGCAGAGAAAAGGGAACCCTGTACACTATTGGTGGGAATGGAGATTGATGCAGCCATTACGGTAATCAGTATGGAGGTTTCCCAAGGGAAAAAGAATTAGAACTATCGTATGAACCAGCAATCCCTCTTCTGGGCATATACCCAAAGGAAATGAAACCACTACGTCACAAAGACACGAACGCCCATGTTCACTGCAGCATCATACACAACAGCCCAGATACAGGAACAACCTAGGTGTCTGACAGCGGATGAACAGATACAGGAACTGTGGTGTACGTGTAAAATGGAATATCGTGCAGTCTTAAACAAGGAGAAGATCCTTCCATTTTTCACAACGTGGAGGAAGCTTGAAGACTTTATGCTAAGTGAAATAGGCCAGACACAGAAAAACATTGCCATCTCACTTCTGTGTGGAATCTTTAAAAAAAAAGTCAAATCTCCATAATAGAGAATAAAACAGTGGTTATCAGGAACTGGGGAGAGGAAGGAATGAGAAGATACAGGTCAGAGGTTACAAAGTAGCAGATGTGTAGGACGAACAAGCTTAGAGATCTAACATACAACTGCAGGACCACAGTTTATGAAAATGGGGAACCGTGAAATGATGGATTTGTTACTTTGCTTCACTACTAGCAACAATTTTACTATCTATATGTAACCCATACTATCACATTGTGTAACTTATACTTAAACAATAACATTTTTCTTTCAGACAGGGTCTTTCTCTAATGCCTGGGGCTAGAGAGCAGTGGTGTCATCATAGCTCACAGCAACCTCAAACTCCTGGGCTCAAGCAATTCTCCCACCTCAGCCTCCCAAGCAGCTGGGAGTACCGGTGTGCACCACCACACCTGGCTAATTTTTCTTTTACTTTTCGTAGAGATAGAGTCTTCCTATGTTGCTCAAGCTGGTCTCAAACTCCTAGGCTCAAGCAATCCTCCCACCTCAGCCTCCCAAGGTACTGGGATTATAAGGCATGAGCCACCACACCCAGGCAACTTTTTTTATTTTCTTTTC